>PVIA01013065.1:0-34219 GCA_004024845.1 Tonatia bakeri | reverse complement strand
GGAAAAGGGGAAGGGTTTGCAGGAACAAAGTTAAAAGACACATGGATAAAACTAGGGGGAGGGTGGTAATGGGAGGGAAGATGGGAGGGGGGTGGGTGGGCGTGATTGGGAGTAAAGGGGAGAAAAATGTACTTAAACAATCATTAAAATAAAAAAAAAATAAAATAGATTAAAACACTAATATACCAATAAAAGTTTAGCCAGGGACCTTGTGATTAACTCCGGTATGCTTTATGGGGGCTTAAAACCTGATATAACGTGTGCTTAATATTTTATTTTATTTTACTTATTTTTAGAGAGAGAGGAAGGGAGGGAGAAAGAAAGGGAGAGAAACATCAATGTGTGAGCAAAACATCAGTCAGTTGCCTCTTGCATACTTCCAACTAGGGACCAGCTTGCAACCCAGGCATGTGATCTGAGCAGGAGTTGAACTGGTAACCTTCTGCTTTATGGGGCAATGCTAAACCAACTGAGATATACCAGTAACAGCTAAGTGTTTAAACTTCCCTATGTAGAACACAGGAATCTCAGGCTAAACAAACATAGTATAGAATGATTCATATCTCATTTCTTTGCCATGGACCACATTTTGTCTTCAGCTTACCAAAGGAAAGATAAGCATTTTTTTTAGAAAGAGGGATGCTAAATAAGAAATATATGCCACAACTTGCTAATTAAGTACAATGGGATTTTAAAAAATCACTTCAGTGCCACACTTCAGATGTTGTTTAGAGAAAGGAATAATTTATAAGGAAGCATAGTGAAGAAGAAAGAAAAAAGAATGGTTTAAATTGTAAATTACAACTTACATGAATAAATGCATTTAACTTTTTCAACAGCTATAAATGCAAACTGCACCTCTATTCCACTCACTGGACTACCATGACCACAGGAGGCAAGTGGTTACATCAGGACTCCATTACAATATGCCTTGCTAATAAGTGGACTCAGAATTACCTATATCTAATAGAATGCCTGGGGTTGTTTAGCCAGTAGCAGAGGGTCAGCACCCTGATCTAGGTGTTATAAAGAAACTGGGCTATATTCCAGATATAAACTAATGGACTAGATACTGGACTCTTATAAAACAGAGTGAGGGGACGAGCATAGGCCTCTAGTGGCTCTTTTGGCAGAAGGTTATTTTTAAGATATACTCACTTCAATCAAACATCTTCGCTTGTTGATTTTGGCCCACTGGGAAAAGGAAAAATGGATAAACGATCCTAACTAACGGCTAGTGGCAAACAGCTGCCCAGGACTGCTTTACTATAGACTCCTTCCCCTCCCTTCCATTTGTTCTATAGTAAGACAACTTCGCATAGTTAAGAAACCCAGTTAAGAAAACGGGTTTTCAAGTCACAAACTGGCAAAAACAATAACTAGAAACCAGGTCTGTCTCACTGGGTAACTTTGGGTAAGTCCTGTGACCCACCTTTGTCTCTGCATCTTTTTGGAAACAATAGTGCTTTCTTCATAGGGTTGCTGGGAGGATTAAGTAGGTTAAGATTTGTAAAGGGCTGCCTAACCCATGTGAAGGGATAGAATTTTCTAAAGCAGATGTTTTAAATTCAAGAACAAATGGCAGTATTGTAGGACATTTGCATTCATACAAAGAGCAATTACTTCCTGCCTGAATGAAAGATCGGTGCAGTGATGGCTGCTAACGGTCATTTGGGGATGAAACTGAAGAACACACACCTTTCTGGGAGACCACTGTCTGTGGGAGTCATTCAGTGCCTATGATACTAGGACACTTCATTCAGCAAACATCTACTAACACCTACTACATGCATGAAAAACTCAGTTCAGACACCATGCTAAGCACTAAGGGATACGGCAGGGGTCAAGACATAGCTATTTTCTTCTTCAGAGTTTACATTCTGGTTAAAGAAACAGGAGAAATAAATGTGCAAGTACTGTTGGCACGATGAGTATGGAAGTAGGGGTAATTACAGTGTGCTATGTGGTCTTGGAGAACACATAGCTATCTAGTCAGGGAAGAAACTATTGCTTTGTAAGAGCATCTTGACCAGGATTTAATAGCTATTTTATCCTGAGGACCACAGGAGAAACTCAGCTATGATAATGGATATTTGATAGTAGGGAAGTGCTGACATTTATTGAACACTCGCAGTATGTCAGTCATGTGCATAGGGCTTGACATTACTTATCCTATGGAATAAAGTGAAATATCATATGTAAATTCCATAGGTGTTGGGAGGGAAAACTGCAGAGTTACCTTGGGAAGTTTTCTAAGAAGTCTTTCTCAAAAGGTAGTGATTTCTGAGAGCTGATAGGAACAGAGAACAAGAACCATCCTGTGGCACTCTCTTGGTTGGCCAGGAGTTGAACTGCGCTTGTCAGAGGAATGGAGCATAGCTCTGTGGGATTCTTACGACACCCAGTGAGGGAAAAGAGCTATTCCACATTGCCAGTCCTGAGAAGTATGAGTCTAACACTAGCAAATCTTCTGGAAGATGCTTAGGTCACTAGCTTAATGCTAGAGGGCAAAGTGGTTAAAATGGTGGGGGAAAACACAGTGTTCTTTTCAATCGTCTATGTAAATACTGCTAAAATGTAAAACAAATGACAGGCAGACACTCCTCTGAATCTTGGAAAATAGATACAATGACCAGGAAAACACAAGTGATTGGGAAATCCTTACTTGGGAACATTGTGAGGCAACTTAACCATGGAAATGCCATATACGGAAGGTAATAAAAGTGTTAGCTACAGGCATTGTTCAGGCCTACCTTACTTATCTTTACTGACAGTGCTGAATGGAGTAATTCCTTGTATTTAAAGACCCTCTACTGCTGTGGATGGTGTGGTTCACTGGACTGAGTGCCAGCCTGTGAACTAGAAGGTCACCGGTTTGATTCCCAATCACAGCACATGCCTGAGTTGCAGCCTGGGTCCCCAGTTGGGGGTATGTGAGAGGCAACCACATTGATGTTTCTCTTGCACATCAATGTTTTTCTCTCCCTCTCTTCCTCTATCTCTAAAAATAAATAAAATCTTTGGAAGAAAAAAGACACCTACTGAGGCCTTTCAGAAATGATGGCATTTCATAGATCAGCCCTGTACATCAAGCTCAACTCTCATTTCTCAGCAAAATGACTCCTTCATGTTGTTCTTCTTAAATGAAGTCTTGTTCTGAAAGAATTATAGGAAATCAATCTTGGCAAAACCAAAGCTAATTAATTGGCATATGCTAATTGATTGCCTATGGGCAGGGTACTGAACTAGATTCTTGGAAATGAATAAAAAGATTTAGTTGAATTTTTAGTTTTAATTTTGATCCCCTAGGGTATCATTTATCATAAATAAACACAATCCATTAAAGCCACTAACTCACAGATGACGTGTCCATGTGACTGCATCTACTATTAAAATAACATTAATCACTCCACGTTCTTTAATTACCTTATTAGAACCCCACTATATCTCTAGCAATCATTGACTTTACCCCTAAAAATCAAATATTAGGAGCTTTTGCCTCAAGTCACATGGATGTGTATAATCTATTTAAAACATTTTTAAAAACTGACCCCACATTATATACAATGATATTGCATGTGATCCTGGAACAACATTACCTACTGATTATCTCATTTTTTCAGTTTATAACTGTGGCCATATGCTTAAAGAAACCAATCTGATGATTAGGCTTTGTGAAAGTTTAGTCTGGTGATCTACAACCGAAATTCAGTCTCTTTCCCAGTATTTTGCCTGCTGGAAGAAACAACTAACCCTCAATGTGACTACTGCACAGATGCCACAAATGACAACTTGAATTATTTGATTAATATAGGTCTTTGATGACTTTGTTTCTTCTTTGACTATTATGCTGTATGAGACAGAAGATTCTAACAAAGATCTTGCCTTACTGATTTACTTCAGTTTTTTTAGAGTGACCATGTCCAAGTTGATAGTAAAATATTTATTATGCCCAACTGGTTGTTTTCTTTTCTTGAGGATCAGTTGTGAAAATGGAGACTCTGAAACAGGCTCCCATTTGTAACTGCTCAAAAGCTCACTGAGACAAAAGCAACTAGTGGAGCTGAGTAGCTAGATTTCACCAGGACTGTAATATTTGTGTTCAGGAGGGAGGAGTGTTTTTCCTAAGAGAGGAGGAAAAATAAATTTTCTGCACTCAAGTAATTTTCCGAATGAGCAAAAAATGTGAGCCTGTCAAAACAGACAAGTTTCCTTTAAAGAAATGTGTGAGCAAATACTACCAGGAATTACTAGCAGAAATTGCCATCACTACCATTAGCTATCAGCTAGGCTGCTTGGCACATCAAGAAATTAATCTTTAAAACCTCGTTTCCTTTTGTATGGATACTTAAAATGAAAGCAGGCAGCTAATTCAATTATTCTAATTGTAGTTTTTACATTATTTTTTATTTATTTTAGTTAGGCAGATAATCCAAAAGGCATAATTATGACAAATATGAGTTACATTTACAAGTATAGAAGAATAATCATAGTTACAAAATGTTACAGGAAAGAACTTTTGAGTTTGCCTGAGAAATGTTTGTGCATTCCAGTGCCTGGAGTAGCTTATATAAGTCCAGTTATATTCTTTCAGATCAAAGAGTTCTAGTGGGGAGGGACCTTTGGCTCTGTCACCAATTTAACTAAGACCCTTTACTAAAGCCCAGCGAATGCTTTGAACCTTGGTTTTCATAATTTATATAATGGAAAGAATGATAGTGACCTTACTTACTCTTTACAAGTTAAGGGATGATGGACATTATTTCTGCAAGGCCACATTGTCACGGCTTAATTTTTTTCTCAAAATTGTCTTCAAAGAGGAAGTTATTATTTCAAAGTTAGTAAACCTTCATCTGCATACTGTAGCGAACACTTCAAATTGAAAGAAATTGGCTCACATCATACCTCAATGATGTAAGTCAAAACATAGGATCTTAATTCAAGTTGATGGTGAAATACTAGCTTGCTTTTTCTATCAACCTTAACCTTATATAATCCTGGAAGCTGGTCTTCTTATCTCTCCAGTGCTTCACATTTTAGTGAAGGACATGAGTAATGGCTTAAAAAAAGTGAATGACAGATCTTCACCATCACATTAATATCTTCTAAGTCAATAGGGCAAAATGTTTCATAAAGTGATTTTTAAAAAATTCAGTGTAAAATGGATGTTATAAATTTAACCATCCTTCCTGTTTTCATAAGCCATATGCTTTTACTAATTTAATGCATGCTTGTAGTATTCACATCTAAACATAATTAATGCAATAGTGATTGGGGGATTAAAATTTAATTGGTTCTCCAATTTATTCTGTAAGGGGAAACCACTGTTAGAACCCACTCCCTTAAAAGTAACATGCAGTAGCCCACCCTGAAAATCTTCTGGGTTGCAAATAAGTAACAGCAGCCTCATGATCTTTTTAAACCCACCTGTATATTTTGTTTAAACAATTTATACCTTGTTTAGCATGGAAAACCAATGATTTGGAGTGCCCTTCCTAAAAGTACTCTATGGCATACATTTTATTTGAATGTTGCTCTATCTACATAAGATATTTTCCACTTTTAGAAAAAAATGATTTGAAATTTATTGTATTTCAGGGAGTTGCACAGGGAATAAACACTCACTTCAGAAATGGGATTTTTAAAAGAGTTTTTAAAAATGCTTCTATTTACTTATTTTCAGAGAGAGTGTAAGGGAAGGAGAGGGAGAGGGAGAGAAGCATCAACATGTGGTTGCCTTCCACAGGCTCCCCACCAGGGATCTGGCCAGAAATCTAGGCATGTGCCCTGACTGGGAATCAAACTGGAAACCCTTTGGTTTACAGGCCAGCACTCAATCCACTGAGCCACACCAGCCAGGCCACTCACTTTAGTATCACCTAATAAAAATATAAGTAGGAAGAATAATGTCTGCCCCTAACATCACCTTGCACAGTCCAAAAGTACAACAGAAACACATTGGAGTTCTGCTCCTTCAGATAATACACAATGTGTTGCCCTTCTAGAAGTCTATTACCACTACTTCTCATTCACCAGAAGAGTTAGGACTAATGAATGGATAACAAGTGACCCAAACCACATGGTTACTTGGCTAGGGTTATGTCCATGTCATTTTCCTTCCTTGACCCAAAGCTGTCTTACTTGGCCCTCTCCTTTTTTTGCACACTGAATAAGAGTTCGGGAACCTTTATTAGAAGCAGTATAACCCTCAAATCTTACCGTCTCAGATTCCTGGTACTCTTCTAGAATTGGTAGTTGTGGACACAGAGTAATGGTTTGCTTTGTGCCTCTGACAGAAATCTAAACTGTGATTTTCTTTTTCTACAGAGAGACCTACAACTAAAGTTTCTAGTTTTCTAAGTTCTGATGCTGACTCCACTTAGTGCTTTGGAGCTCCAGTGGGGATAAATGGAAGTATTTCACTGTGAACTCTGATGATGTTACTGCTGCTGCATTACTTAACTATATTAGGTGCTTTCCATACTAGGGAGTCCAGGAGACACCATGATTCTGGTTTGAGGTTTTCCTTGTTTCTCACATAGTCTCCTGTTTTCGCCAATAATATTAGACAATATTGCTACCTATCTTAGACTACTGTGGTAAAACAAGTAAGATGAAAGAATCGCTAGATTAAGGAAGAAATAAAGGTACAGGAATAGTTAAAAATCAATATTTCTTTGTTCATTTTCATGGGTAGTTTGCTATTTTCATGTGTTTCACTCTACAGGAATGGTTTCATTTTATTTGATTCAGTAATTGGGATATAATGAGAAATAGAATCAAGCTGTGCAAATGTCCATGACAAAGTCTCATGCACTAAGCCCTATTTCTTTAAATGTAATGCAAATTTCCAGGTGGCTCTAACTTTCTTTATCACCTTAGTCTTTGTGAAAAATAAAATACAATCCTCAACAAAAACTCCAAATTTGTATAGTTCAAGTTCTGCTTCTTTTTGGAGAAGGTAAAATAAAAATGCAAAAACTCCCCCACCAAAGCTTCAGGATAAGAAATGAGGACATTTGCGTTTACACAAAGCCTTATCCAAGTCTATGTGGAAAATAAAAAAAATCACATTAGTAAATTTGAAATTTATAAGGTCATAATGAAGTTTCCCTGATTTCTATAGTCTTGGCATCAAATGATTCACTTTCTAAACACTGACAAAAATCAGATCCATTGTTCCTTTAATTTTTATAATTTTTGCTCTAAAATAGTTCCCTTTTACACAAGAGTACAATAAGTAATGATGAGTATAGTAAAATAAAAAATGTTCCCAGTTAAAAATGAATGATTAAACTGTCTCAATGGAAGTTAATATGGTTAAAGTCTTAAAATGTGAGTTGAAAGATGCCTTTGGAATATGCTTCATATATATATATATCCATATACACACACACATTGTTCAACATGAGAAAATTAGCTTACCAAATTATGCTTTCTAAAAAGCATCAAAAAAATAGATGCAGCAATCAGCAATGCATATACTGAATCCATGTCCAGAAAATTTCCCTTTTTAGCTAGAATGGAGCATGTATCCATGACAGAGGAATAAAATATAATTCAGGTAAAATAGTACATCTGGTTGAAAGGGGCATTTGATTCCATTCAAAAGTTGCTTCAAGGCCCTGGCTGCGTAGCTCAGTGGATTGAGCGCGGGCTGCGAACCAGGCATCGCAGGTTCGATTCCCAGTCAGGGCACATGCCTAGGTTGCAGGCCACAGCCCCCATCAACCGCACATTGATGTTTCTCTCTCTCCCTCTCCCTTCCCTCTCTAAAAATAAATAAATAAAATCTTTTAAAAAAAAAGTTGCTTCAAAACACTAAAAGCAGCAAGGGTCTGTTCAGTTTTCAATTTGCTAATTGTTTTTAATCTACTCTGCAATAAAAAAACATGCCATACTAATGGATAATCATTAAGAAGGAGGGAATGACTTTCAACTAGCTCCCACTCTCTCCAGGTCCAGAGAATTCATCAGCTGTAGTTCACAGGCTCTGATGCCTCCTGAGTGGCTGCTGGGTGCTAACACCAGCCAGCTGACAGACGTGATAGTTGAAGTGGCCCTTTGCTTCAGAAGGCCCACAGCTTTCACATTTCCTTTTTTAATAGTCTGGTCAAAACCCTTACTCAGGGCTTCTGAACTGTGCTTTCTAAAGAGCTGCAGCTTACACAAGGCTAGCTCCCTGACTCCCCAAAGCCAGATTCTGGATCGATGGAAAGGGACAAAAATCAGAGTAAGTAATCCAAGAACAGATTATCTCAAAACGTTTCTCTTGGAGTTCTGGATTGTGCAGCATTGTATTCAGGGCAAAAGCTTATCTTTCTAATTATATTTTCCTTAGATTAATATTAAAATGAATATGTATTTTCTGAGCCTCCTTAGATACGAAGAATTAGGAAGTGGGTTAAAGCTGAGACGGCCTGGATTTACAATTTTCTACATATACACATCACAATTTTCCATGTCCCAATTTCTTCTAATCAATTCTGAGCCAAATTGTGCAACAAAATCCATTAACATTACCTCCATTATTTATTCAAAGACAGTGGAAAATTGGCTAATGACTCTGAAGGAACAAAATCTACAAAGTAAGTGACGCCCTTCACATTAAGTCCACACCAGAAATGAGGGTAGTCATTTCTAAGCTCATGCCTTCTATACAGACATCCATTAAAATCATGAGAGTGGCAATATTGGAGTTATATCTGCATTCTGTATCTATCCCAAGTGAGTCATCCTCAACTACTCTTCCCTTCTCAAATATGTAAGCCTATAGTAAATGAATGAATATTTGGTTGCAGGTAGCCTTAGGTGCAGACACTCAAATAAACAGGCAAATTTCATTTATTTAAAAGCAAATTGGTCAAATATCTAAAATCCATATTTAGATCAGAAACAAGTTAGAGCTGATGTGTGTGTGAGCTCACACATGTACTCACTCACACAAGGACAGGAAAGGTGCACACACTCTGGTCTATATTTTCAATGGTTCATACTTTACACAAATTGTTGTAGTTGAAACTTTAGATATTTCATAGTCACAGTGGGAAAGCCCTACAGAAAGTCCTATGGCATCTTCTGCTGTGATTCACCTGTCATCATTTGATAGTCTACTAGTCTACTCTATTTAGGTTTCTCTTAGCCCACCCCCAACACTGCTTTTACAAACAGGCAGCTGCTGCAAGAGCATCTTCTGAAATGGCTCCATAAATGAATAAGTACAGAGTATGGCTGTTCTGGTAGCCTGTGTTGGCTAAATGGTACAAATTCCTAGTTGGCTAATTCCCAAAGAAGTAACCACTGTAAGAAAAATCTGTTTGATTGATGTAGTGAAGTCTGAAAATTGTTACATAACAAAGCTTCCTTTCCAGATTGGAAGGAAACTTTGGCTGACACAATCTCTTGTGGACAAAAATGTGCTTTTTGGGGCTGTGGGCAGGGCCCTTATGAAGTTCAAAGTTATTCCAAATTATTAGTTCTGGAATGTAATATTCAATATGTGTTCAGGCTTTGAAAAGATACATCATCCCTTTGTTTCAGTGAAATCAACTCATTTAAGATATTTTAGGACAAAGTATTCAGAAAAGCAAGTAATAAAATTCAACTGAATAAAAGGAGGTTGTTTCAAGAGAGATCAGTTGTTAAATAATAATTAATCACTAGTCTGTGGTTGTGTGTGTGAGAGAGACAGAAGAAAAATAAATTAATAAAAAATGAATTTAAGGAAAAATTTTCTTCCAGTATAAGTTTGTATTTACTTATTTTTCCTGTTATATATCCATGAGGTATCTGGACAAAATCCTTTGGATCATCATCAAAAATATAAACCATATGATGGGAAAATAGAATGCAATAACAATAAAAAATATATATGTTAAATATAAAAAAAAGAAAAAATTTCCTCCACAGATGGCTGGTTATAGAACACTTGGTAGTTCAAAAATGCCATGAGGGTTTCCCATATAGGGCCAAGAAAACTTATTTTACCTCTTTTTAAGAGAAGCGGTGGCAGAGGGACCAAGAAACAGGAAAAGAAAAAAAAGTGGTGAAGAAACTGAACCTCTCTCTACAAATATCCAATGATCTATTCCAAGAAGTCGGGCAACATATAGTAATGAGTATGCCTCTGACAAACCAAAGATACAAAAGTGTAAAAAAGATAGTCCCTTCTTACCCTTTTCTACCTTTCTCACCACTGGTCCCCCTCAGTTTTATTCCTACATTGTTTTTATTTATTTATTTTAAAAAGTTTATTTATTGACAATTAGAGAGAGAGAAATATTGTTTCACTGTTCCACTTATTGATGTGTTCATTCATTGCTGCCTACATTGTTTTTAAATTCAGCTGTGCATAGCCAACACTCAAGGACACGCTGATCTGACAAGCTCCCAGGAACTGAGGGAACACAATCAAGGTCTCTGTTTCTAAAACAGGGGTTCTCAGTGCCTTAGAGTTTGCTTCTTTAGTCCCATCATAACTTTCTAGCCCTGGAGAGTATTCTCTAGCTGTTTCCAAAGATCATCCCAAGGCAAGATCCAGACCTCACTAAAGCCTAAAATTCTTTCATTAATAATGAATTTGAAGGGACAAAGCTAGGCTTTCTACCCTTCCTTGGCCCTGTGAGACCTGGGAAGCCGTGTCAATTCTTCAAATATCATATTAATGTTGACTATGGGGTTCAGTTCAAGCCAAGGCTCTTCTGGTTTCAAGTTTTCTGGATCTGATTATGTACATAAGATAGTTTCACACTAATAAACAGCAGCTGTACTTAAACTGCTACTTTTCCTGCTTGGTTTGAGGGAATAGTGGGTAGGCCAATACCTGTGGCTTTTAGGAAGATACAGAGAAAATAATTTTGAAATATTTCATAAACTCTTAGAATCCATTATCTGCAATGTACTATTCTTCTGGTGGGGTCTTTGGAAATTTACCTTAAGCACTTAGCATACTGTAGTTAATGCCCAAACAGTAACTCTGAGCAAAGGGATACGATGAAAAGCATTTCATTCCCGTTTATAAAGAATATGCAGACTATTTTGCAGTAGATGGTTTCAGCATTCTCTAGGTGTTCATTCAATGCAGGCAGTTTAGCTGAGATGGAATGGCCCTTAATTCTTGAGAGAAAAGCAAGATCTTCACACTTATATTAAACAGGGAGCAAATGTGTTTGCCTGACCATTTTTTTAATAGGCCCCAGAATCAAACATGGCATCAAAAGGTCCTGACAGCTCTGAGGTGGGTGGGGATGGTGGTGGGGGTTAGTGGGTGGAGGGATTGAGCAAACAGGAAAAAGGACTTGTGGACATAGACAACATTGTGGTGACTACGGAAGGGGGATAATTGGTAATGGAAAAATACAATAAAAGTAAATTTTAAAGGGTCCTATTTTAAATAAAAAAGAACAGCAATCTGATGTGAAGGGAAAAAAGGAGCAATAATACCATTTACTAAATTAGGGAGGCACATGATCATCAGCACATTCTCATTAGGTGAGGAGGGACCCAATTCTAGGTATAGGCACATTTAGTCTCTTTATCTCTGTATCTCTCCCCCACCTCTCTCTCTCTCTCTCTCACACACACACACACACACCCCTCAATCCTGCTCCACTATAGCCTTGATATCTAACTGAAAAGACTAGATGACACACAAGAAATTAAAGGTGGGCTGTAGGGTGGGCTATTCTCATTGGCACTCTTTAGCCAGAGGTTTTTTTAAAAAAGCATATATCCTATCTGTAAGAAGTTTTGATAGGGGAGTGTTGTCTTAAGGTTTAATTCCCTGACATTTACATTAAATTTCTTAACCTAGCTATCTGCATTTTGAAATCAAAATGTTCAGAATCTGAATGACTGCAGTCAGTTTCCCTAAACCATTAGAGAAAAAGAATGGATTTTCCTCTTTCCAAGAAAAGCCTGAATTGCTATTTAAGCTACCACATAAACATCATCAATAAGGATCCAACATCTAAGCATTTTCTCCAGGTATTGCATACAGTACATTTGCATTTCTGAAAGAAAAAATCCAATGTGTTTCTATTGTTAGGATCTAGTCATATTCAACTTTGGGCTAATGAGGAAATTGGTAAGAAAGATAAACTGTAGTAAGTTGTAACCAAAAAAAATGTGAATAAGAGAATACTCAAGCAAGAAATGTTAGTAAGAAGCACTTAAACAAAGTGGAGAGTTTGGTACTGAAAAAGAGGATTGGCTTGGAATCAGAAGACTTGAGTTCAAATTCTGATTCTTCCACTTATTTATTAACTGTGTCCTTTAGCAAATCACTTCATCTCTTTGAACATCAATTTCCTCATGTATGAAGACATAATAAAAACTCTGCCCTATCTCACAAGGTGGTTAAAAGGATCAAACAAAGAAATAAATGTGAAAACACTATACTAAAGTATTATATAGAGATCAATTACTATATGAGCAGAATACAGAAGAATATATAATTTGCATTATTAACTATACACTATTAACTATTCCATTTCCTAGCACTTTTTGAGAGATTTAAGTGCCCTGACCTAAACATAGAGATCACACACATTTAGGTGTGAACAGTTCCCTGTTCAAAAAAACAAAACAAAACAAAAAAAACCCCACAAATAAATAGAAAACAACTTAAATAGACTTATTATGCAGCCATAAAAATGATGATGTGGAAAATGTTTTAATAGGTGAGAATATTTATGATAATTAGAAGATTTTAAGCACGGTATATATAGAGTGATTCTAAATCTATATGTATCTCCATCTCCGCCTCTATCTATTTATTGAGAGAAAGAGTCAGAAAGCCAGTTTAAGGAATGTTAAAAGAATGTCTCATTATGAGATATTTTTATGGGTAGTTTTTTATATTTTCCATTTTTTCTACAAAAACATATATTACATTCATAAACAGTGAATAAACATGCACAAAACCAGTATTCCCTTAAAGATAGGGAAGGAGAAGGAGAAAGAGGGAGAGAGAGGAGCTCAAATAAAAAGTTAAAATTCTTGTTCAACCTAAGAGCAGAAGACAGTTACAATGAACCAGTTACCTCAAGTTAAAACAAACAAACAAAAAAAACTACTGCAGAGACTTATCAAGGTTGAGCTTCTTATCAGCAGACCAGTTGAATTGTCATGAAGCACTCACTGGACTGGTGGGGTAGATTCCAGGTGAAATGGCTTTGAAATCAAGTTCTGATCAGATTTTGACATTCGATGGTAGCCTGTGCCCTCTGTATGGGAAACCCTGCCCTGCGCTCCCTTTAGTAAGCATACAGATAGAGTGCAGACCAGGGTCTCCCAACAGCAGCTTATTCAACAATCCACTTCAGATTTCCTCTCTTCACTTGTGATGTTACGTGGGGAATGGATGGCTCGTTGAGTTACCTTTTCCTTTTGAATTATCCAGTTGCAGTGATGGGTGTGGTGGCCTTGTGGATCAGCTTGCCCCTTGTGAATAACTGTACTTTTCAACTTTACATAAATCTTATTAATTCAGTCTTAGAAAAAAAGGCAAAATATGACAATATAATGATAAGATACTCATAATCTTCCAAGATTTTACAGAATGCAACATATTGGCCTGAAGTCAGCACATCACTATATGGGCTGTAACAGCAAATAATAAGACCAAATATTTATTGACTCTCTGTGTTTAACTCTCTAAAATGCTGTGTGTCATCTTATTTCTTTTAAGGAGTTCTCTCTTACAATTATCCCCCATTTTATAGATATGAAAACTAAAGAACAGAAGGATTAACTCTAACCAAGAGTCACAGACTATATAAGCAGCTGATGTGTGTTTTGAGTCCATTTAGTCTGTCAGAGCCCTCCCTCTTAACCACTGCAAGCATCTTGAAGACAAATATTGAATATCATTCATTAATGATGCTGGAGCCTGTTTAAACCTAGGACATCAAAAGGCTGTTACCACAGGGTAAGAAGTCTATTCTGTTCTATTTGGAGACAGATGTAGTGTTGACTATTTTGAGTTTGAAGAGCCTTTAAGGGGTAAAAAAAATGGAGATGTGGGGTAGCCAGTTGGATATACAGGTCTGGTTCTCAAGTGGGAAGTTGTTTGCATATGGATGGTACCTGAAGCCACGAGAATACATGCAGAATACAAGAGAGCCACTAAGGCTGGAACCTGGGGGTAGGGAAGCTAACAACATTTTAAAAGAGGTAAAGAAAAGGAAAGAATCAAAAGAAAAAGTAGTGGTGGTGTGGAACAGAGAGAAAACAGTGTTGTGAAAGCCCAAGAGAAGAGTTAGCTTCAACGAGGAGGAGGTGACCAACACAGTCCAATGCCAAAGAAAGGGGAAAGAAAGTAAGGACTGAAGGGAACAATGCATTTTATTTCATGGTTACTAGTGACCTTAGCAACAGACGTTTAATGATGATAATGAAGGCAGAAGACAGAATGAAAAGGGTTGAGGAATTAAGAAGTAGATGAGAAAGCAGACAGATTAATTTTTGGCTCCTGGCTATCAAGGAACAGAGACAGGCAAACACTTTGAAGGGGAAACGAATTCCACAAAGGGCTTTTTTAGGATGAAATGATCTGTATGCCAATGGGAAAAAGTCAGTAGTTGATGAGATAAAACTGTGGTGATAAGAATAGTTAATGGATCCAGTCCACCATGCCTTTGGGAAAGGAGACAATCAAGGGGAAGATAAGAGGGCTTAGCCCTAAAACATAAGAAGAGGCCTTCTTTTACATGACCTATAAGGCCCTTCACAGTATTGATATTCTTTAATAAAAGACAAAAAAAAAAACCAACAACCTTAGAGCAATTGCACTGAGTTTTGGGTAACTAGGAAGGCAATGCACTCCTATGGACTTAGCCTGGCTCTATATATGGCACAGAAGAAGGCGATGTTACAAGGATCCAGTCTACTTCAGTCAGTTATCAATAACCGTTTCACCTGATGCTAAACCAGGACATTTTTTTGACAAAAGCCCTCTTTCTTTTTCTGCTTTACCTGGCTTCTTTTAAAAGCTGAGAATGAAATGTAATACCTATGCATGACAGTGACATATAAGTTGACAAGAATATAATGGAAATATGTCACTTAAATAATGTGAATCAGAGCTCCGTCCCTCACCCCTGTTCACATGCTGTCCTTACTATCTCTAGATTCCCCCTGCTGCTTCCCCCTAAAATACCTTTAGGATTTCTCCTGCATACATAACAAATAACAGCATGATGTACTTTTCAGCACTTCTTCAAAGATGCTTCCAAGTCAACTGAGACTTGACTCGGGGTGGTGAACACACAATGCAATGTAGAGATGAAGTGTATAGAATTGTATACCTGACACCTATATCATTAGTAAATGTCACCCCAATAAATTCAATAAAAAGGGGCTTCCAGGTGCTAGATGCAAGCATTAGAAGATCTTGTGTTTTTTTTTTCCTTTTGATCTAAATAGCCCAATTCTCAGTATTGCTCATGGGAACTGTTTTTCAAAGGCTGAAGTGTCAGAATCAGATAGGAAAGAAATGTGTCGGTGGAAAGTTGCTACATGCAAACCTGTCATATTCTTTCATTTTTCAGACCTGAATATGCATAAGCACAAAAATTAGAGCTTATTGCAAAGTTTTATTGTCAGCATCAAATATAACAAAAAATGTCAAGAGATAAGGTTGGTATATTTTAAGTGAAAATATTCAACAGCTTTGCTCTTTAACTAAAATAGCTCTTTCTGTTAATGAGCCCTTTTGATTTCCTTTGAATGTACTTGAAGAAGGTTCTAGGGCAAAGTACACAATGAAATATCACTTATTCAAATTTTACTACTTTGAAACTTACAATAACTTAAAGACAGAATAAGGGAGAAACATATTGTTTAGCAATCCATTTGTACACAGAATACAAAATAATGACATTGAAGAAACTTTAAAAACACTTGCAAATCAAATGGAAAATGCATGTGTAAAGATGTTCACCACAGCCTTATTTTATAACAACAATAAAAAGGAAACAATCTAAACAATCATCAATAGGATTGGCTAAGCAGGTTACTATACATACATATTTACTCACATTTAAGAAATGATGTGGCTGTACATCTATTGACATTGAACTACATGTATAAGATGTAAGTGAAAAAAGCAAGTTATAGAACACCACATATTGAATTATAACATTTATGTACAATCAAGCATGTGTGTGTGTATATGTATATATAGAGAGGGGGGCATATGGATGACAGACACCAAAATCTCTGGGTGGTAAGTTTGGGGTGATGTTTAAACTTCTTTCCATTTTCATATAAAATAAAAACTAGAAGTAAAAACAGTACAGAGTTACAGAGTTTTCTGCAGTCCTCAAATAACTGAAATTCACATGTCAACAACTGAGACATGAACTATATATACGTCATTTTATTAAATCAGGTTATCTCAAGACCCTTACTAAAAAAAAGGAACTAGCATAACTTGAGTTAATCTAGGGAATAGGTGTAATTGCATCTCTTTAAAAAATACTTTATAAGAGTGACCCACTTCATAATTTTTTTAGTAGTGAGTGGGTTGTGTGTTTGTGTGTGTATGAACTGAACAGCAAGTCTCAAAATTGTTCTTTAGCTGTGGCACACCCACATCACCACCACCACCACCACCATTATCATCATCCCCATTATTAATCTACCTCATTATAAGGGATATTAAGAAGGCATTAAAGGTGATCACATAACTCTTAGGGGAAAATATATAATGAAAATACTCATAAGCATTTCCTAGCCACTAATCTAAATAAGTGAGAAAGGAATCAATGAATGCACTATAGGAGTTCAAGGTACATTAGGCTGAATGCCATCTGCTTCCTGCAAGAAAAACCTCTAGTTTTCATGTTTATATGTACCAGTATTTTAAAAATAAATCAGCATTTCCACTCATCAAGGAATACAATAAGAGTAAAAATCTTAAAAACAATAAAAATATACTTAAATATATTAAAAACACAGTGAATGTTTAACAGTATTTTCCTCATACAATACTTGGAAATGTATCTATCACACTGACTTGAGTTTGAGCATTACTCTTGGAAGTTGTTTCAAGCATGAACTAATTAATAATTAAATACTTCAACATACATTTATTGAGCACCTGCTATATGCTAAACACTGTTTCATGCATTCAGGATAGATCACTGCCCTCAAAGAACTGACATTCTAGTAGAGGGAGACAAATAAGCATGTACATATTCATTCAACAGAAACAGTGAACAAAATTCCTGCCTCTATGTAACATATTTTAATATATAGATACAACGAATATACAAATAAACATTTTATTCAACAAATATACATTCCACATGTTTATCATGACTTCACCTATTTATACACACTATATAAATAATGGACAGTGGGAGGTGGAAAACGAGGGTGGAAAGTGCTGTTTTAAATTAGTTAGGGAAGCCTCTGTGATAAGGTGATATTTGAACAGAGAACTGAAGTTGGTGAGAAAGTGAGAAATGAGGCTATCTGGGGGAAAAAAGTCCAGGCAGAAGGGACAGCCAGTACAAACACCCTAAAGCAGGGGAGGGCTTGTCATGAAGCATGAAAGCCAAAGTGACTTGAGCATAGTAAGTGGTGAGAGAGAAGCTAGTGAGTTATTAGAAGGGTGCAGACAGACAGATAGATGAGGCACCATGTTACAGAGGGTCTTACTAAGGACTTTGGAATTTGCTCTGAGGAAGCCACTAGAGGAATCTGAACAGAGGAGTTATTACAGGATCTGAAAAGGATGACTATGTGGAAAACAGTGGAGAGGCATAGGATGAAAGAAGAAAGCCTAATTAGGAGGCTATTGCCAGAATTTAGGTATCACAGGGTAGACTTTAACAGACATAAATGAAGGGCATGAGAACTGTTTTCTCTGGCACATATACTTTGAAGAAGAAAAATCAAGATTTGCTGATGCATTGGATATATACTATTAGATAAAGAAAAGAGGCAATGCAACTCCAAGGATATTGTGCTCAACAACTGGAAAGGTGAAGTTGCCATTTATTGAGATGAAGAAGACTGTGGGTAAGAGCAAATCTGGGGAAGGGATAGGAAGATCGCTATTTGGTCAAGTTAACTGAAAGGTGCTAACTATGCATCCAAATGGAGATGTCGGGGAAGCAACTGATTTTAGGTAAGAGGTCCAGGCTGGAGATTTGGGGGGAGGTCATCTATGCATAGATAGCATTTGAAGTCATGAGAGTGACACATCAAGAGAGTAAATACAGAGAACAGAACAATAAGCACTGAGTCCTGGAACCCACCAAAATCTGAAGGTGAGAAAAATAAGAAAGAACCAGTGAAGGAGACTTAGAAGGACTAAGTGAGGAAGGAGGAAAAGCCAAGAGAATGTGGTGTCCCGAAAGCCAACTAAGGAAAGTGTGTTCAGGCAGAAGGAGGGCTGAACTGCATCAACCACCACTGTCAGGCCAAATAAGAGAAAGACTGAGAACTAGTCACTAAATTTGGAAATAAAAGGGTTGTTGGTAACTTTGAGAAGAGTGCTTAGGCAGAATAATCAGGGAGGGGAGTCTGAATGAAACAGATTTAAGAGAGAATAGGAAGGGATGACATAAAGATGAGTACATAATTCTTTAAAGGGTTTGCAGTAACAGGAAACTAAAAAACAGATCGGTAGCTGGTGAGGGATGTATAATAAATGCAGATTTTTTCTTATTTAAACGGGGAAAATAAGAGCATGTTTGCTGGTGGAGATTACATATTACAGAGGAAAATTTTATGACACTGAAAAGAGGGGGATCAATTTCTGAAGCGATAATCTTGAGTAAGAGTATGGGGCTGATCCAGTGCAAACTTAACTATATAGAAGCAAGCAAAAGTGATCCATAATAACAGAATAAATGGCAGAGTATGTGGGCACAGACATAAGTGGGTAAGTAGATATGGTGGTAGAAGTACAAGGACATTTTGTTTTCCCCTTCTATTCTCTCTGTGAGACGAGAATCTTAGTCTGAAGAGAGGGAGGACACAAACACAGAATTTCAGAAGGTATGAAATAATCAACTACGTTGGTGTAAGTCATTCAACGAAGGACATTCTAACAATACTGATAAGGAGAAGGAGGGAGAAGTAAAGAACAGGTGGGAGATGAGAAGGAGAAATTAAGCACTTACTCGTCCCAGGCACTGTTTTTTGGGGTTTATGTATGCTAACAAATTTACATCTCTCAACTCTATGAGAAAGTTTTCTGTTATTATCCCTATATTATACATAAAAATACAAAGTACAGTCAGAAACTCATCTGTGCAGTAGACTTATTGGGCAGCAGGGATGGTCCAACAATGGTCATTAATTTAAAATGAAACCAGTCAGCAGGGTGATGCTTTCCTTCAGCAGCATTGGTACACATGGTGAATTGGCATAGATGTGAATTTAACTGGGAGTGGGGATGTTGCCAGTCGATTAAATTGAGAAGAGAGAAAGAAAACTGAATTAAACCCATAGTGTATGAAAGAATGATTATGATGGATGTGTGACCCTGAATTAGGGAAGGAGATGAGGAAATGGAAGGGGTCAGGGATGAGGAACTCTGAAAAGGTTTTACATACAGTTTATATACTAGGAAAAACATATAACTATCCCATTGAGATAAAAAAAATTTGTTAAAGCCCTGGCTGGGTGTCTCAGTTGGTTGCAGCATTGTCCCATACACCAAAAGGTTGATCATCTGATTCCTGGTTAGCGCATATGCCTACGTTGTGGGTTTGATCCCTGGTAGGGGCACATATGGGAGGCAACCAATCGAAGTTTCTCAACTCTCTCTCCCATAAAAAAAATCAATAAACATACTGTCATATGAGGATAAATAAAATAGCAACAACAACAAAAAAACATTGTTAGAGTCTGGGGACTACAAGGAATGAACTGTAAAAGTAGAAGGTCAAAGAGTACGACGCTTGAAATTCAGATGGGGGAGGTCCAAGGTTAATTTCAATAACAGTCTGTTTTACATAAGAGTGAATGGCTGATATCAGATGGACAAGATCATTGGAGAAAAAAATTCAAGGAAATGAGTCAGAGCAATTGAGAATTATCTACATGGATACTGAAATCAACATGATTTATAGCAAGAGTAATGCTGGAGGGTATGACAGTGAACTAGGAGATAACACTGTCAACAGGTAATGGACAGTGGTGTTGGAGTTCTCCCAATAACAATCATGGGAGAACTAAATAGTGGTGTATAACACATGGTAAACTAATAGTGGAGGACAAACACCTGGGAGTCCTCATGGTTATGGTTCTGATAACCTGCTACTTGCCAATTTGCTGCTACAAGTTTCCTAATTCTATGGATACTCTCATGTCCTTTTTTCCCCCAAGGAAGCAAGCTAAAGTTTGTATGATGCAAAAGCAGAGCTCATGTGTTGTGAATAGCTCCAAACAGAAATGTTAATTTGATGTATAAAGTTTTCATGTACTGGTCACCTAGGCCAAGAAACATTATTTTCTCAATTCCAAGACAAAGGATAAATAAAATCTAAATCTTTCTTAAACTATTTATGTTTTTATTATAGTTTTAATTTTATTTACTATTTAATTTTTTTATTACAGTTGACAGTCAATATTATTTTATATTAGCTTCAAGTGTACAGTGTAGTGGTCAGACCAGCATATAGTTTATGAAGTGATTCTCCCAACAATTCTAGGACCCATCCAGGACCATACACACTTATTACAACATTATTGACTATATTCCCTATGCTGTACTTTATATCCCAATAACTATTTTATAACTACTAATTTGTACTTCTTAATCCCCTTGTTATGAAAATATTAAGGAATGATAATAGTCATCTACTATATTTTAACTCCACAATGTATATCGCATATAACAATAATTCTGTAAAAGGTACATTCTTCTGATTTTTATATTTATTTCATTGCTCTTATTAATTTTACTTCCTTTTTCACAATGAGGCAATTCTAATAATCAAATATACATATTAGTGACAATGTCACATATTAACACCTACACAAAGGAGAATTGAAAATTGAGGTAAGTTCTACACTGTATAAAGAACCCATTGTTTTGCTTTGTTATCATTTATAAAAATAATGCAATAAAATTAATTTTAGAAACTTTAATAAAGGCATAAAAGTACTACCATGCAGTAATAACCACTTACAATATTTTGGTGTATGTGCCTCTTTTATAAAGAATGAGAGTCAAGAGAAGGGGCCTGAATTCTCTAAGAGATTTTGTTGTTACACCCTCTCAGTCTTTCCATTTTGTAATAATTCAGGCTGCAGTTAAATCATGGAGAAAATAGATGCTAGTTGCTAAGGCATAATTATTATTAATTAAGGGTTTTGCTTTAGAGAAGACATATTTGTTTTGAATGAATAAAAATATCTTCAATCTGTAGTAAAATGGCTTAGTATAGAGGTACAGGGTGGTGGTGACCAAAGATTAGATACAACGGAAAAAGACATAGAGAAGAAAAAGATGAAAACCCCATAGTTCAGTGAACCTGCAGCTGCGGTTTGTTAGTACAGAAGCCTAAGAAAACAGGGTGATCTGGAACTAGGCATAAGCTAATTTATGAGGCCATTCTGGGTTGAAAGGAATGTTGATTTTTATTATTTTTGTGAAAGGCATGTTTAAACATGGATGGGATTAATGTGCTTGGAAACCACAATTAAATGTTTACTAGAGATTTATTTCCATGGACACATGTTTTCTTCACCATATGTCTCATGGAATTCAGAAAGTCTTATCTGGGCCCCAGTCTCCAAATCTATAAAAAAAAGGTAGGTTATAAAGGGAAAATAGTACATTATCTGAAGTCAAGTACATCAGCTTGGTGGAGACTAAGATTTCCTTATAAGGAATTCACAAAGTTATAAATTCCTTCCCATCCATCAACCAATAAGAAATTTAAAAGGTTGGTAATATGATTAATATTTAAAATCAGGTCTGCCTTCAAATTTAGTTGATCCTTTCCCAGAGAGCTTTTCATTTTTTCACATTGGATGCACTGCCTTTTATAGTCATGCACTGATAGAACATCTCTGCAAAACAGAATAGCAGGAATGGTGATGAACTATGGGATGATAGCTTGGGAAGTAAAGTAGCATTCCAAATAAATTATGCCTTGAAGTGGATAACTAAGCTGTTAGATTCAGTCATGTCAATTTTTCTTTTAGTAGCATCCACATGCTCTTTGCTCCTTTCTGATATATACCATATACAACTAAGACTCATCTCTGGTCCACAACAAAGCTAAGAAAGAAAGCTATGACTGTTTGCACATTTATAGCTGGACCATATGTGTTTTTTTAAATACATTATTTATTTATTTTTAGACAGAGGGGAAGAGAGGGAGAAAGAGACAGAGAAACATCAATGTGTGGTTGCCTTTCATACGCCCCCGACTGGGGACCTGGCCCACAACCCAGGCACATGCCTTGACTGGGAAACGAACAGGCAACCCTTTGGTTTGCATGCTGGTGCTCAATTCACTGAGCCACACCTGCCAGGGTTGGACCATATGTTTTTAATGCAAGACAGGTAAACCATGAAAATTCTTAGCTATGAAATGATCCTAGACTTATATAATATGAACTTGCATGAGTGTAATGTTTTCTTCCCCACTGATACTCCTCAGTTCATTTAACATACAAGAGCTTTCCGCAGGTTCGATTCCCAGTCAGGGCACATGCCTGGGTTGCAGGCCACGGCCCCCAGCAACCGCACATTGATGTTTCTCTCTCTCTCTCTTTCTCCCTCCCTTCCCTCTCTAAAAATAAATAAATAAATAAATCTTTAAAAAAAAAGATATTTAAAAAAAAAACATACAAGAGCTTTCAAGCCCATAATGTACAAACAGGTACACTCAACCAAGTAAAACAGGATCACAAAGCTCCCACAAGAGATGTTATTCTTTATAAAAATGTTTCATAAAAAACACTTAAAAACTGACTGCTTTTCCATAAGCTGCACTTGTAAGCAAAAATAACATTTTTTTGCTTTTAAAAGATTTTATTTATTTATGTTTAGACAAAGGGGGAAGCAGAGAAAAAGAGGAGAGAAACATCAATGTGTGGTTGTGTCTCGTGTGCCCCCTACTGGGGGCCAGGCTGCAACCCAGGCATGTGCCTTGACTGGGAATCAAACTGGTGACCCTTTGGTTGGCAGGCTGATCCTCAATCCACTGACCCACACCAGCCAGGGCAACAAAAATTACATTTTAGGTCCCACAACTGCATGGGCCTCAACAAATGTTTCCAAGATTTTTGTTACATAGAAGGCTTCCTTAGTCCAATGTTTCTTCAACCACAGTGATGGGGACAGAAACATTTATTGAGTACCTGTATGTGCCAGACAATTCATGTAAGTAATCTTACTGAATCCCAGGAATATATAATACCCCACATTTTAGATGACAAATCTGAAGGTTAAAATGTAAGATAACTTGCCCAAGATGACACAGGTGGCAAATGACAGTGGAGAATGTATATGTGTATGATGCCTGTACTGGGTCTCAGAAGTGGGCTCTCCTATTCCCGTATAGTCTGTGACCCTATGAACAGGGAAAATAAGGCAGTTTGTGGCTACCCCTATAATTCCTTCCCCTACATTTATATAATTATATCACGAGATAAAAAATTTTATGCACTGCCATATTTAAAGAATATTTACAGTGCCCTTAAAGGTCAAACCACTGAGATGGACTATCTTTCTAAGGAACAAAAAAAAAAAAAAACAAAAAAACAAAAAAACAAAACAAAAAAAACCCAAAAAACTGTAAACAGTAGAAAGCTGTATCATAAACTCAGCATTGTCCTACAATTTACATGTACTCAAAATCCTTGCAGTTCTTGACAGAATTATACACATCTGTATCTTCAAATATATTTTCAAAGGAGGAAACTGGGAATATTGATCTTATTGTGCTTCTCTAAAATGAAACAATTTGTGTATAACTATGAATTTTATGACAGATTCTGTATCCTCTAAAAGTTATCTTTAATTCCACTACCATTTAGAGGTGAAATGAGACTATAAACTATGAAACGGCTTTTCCTGGCTCATTTATGAGAGAATAGGACAGAAGTCTTTGGGTTTAATTTTCAGAAACTCAAATGCCAGTATTTTTTTAATTTTTGATAAAATTAAATGTAAAGGAGTACATAAACAAAACTAAGTCAAGCCTACTACATTAGCCTTTCCTCTTCCTTCAGACCACCAAAGCTTGTACATTTTACCTGTTAACAACTCCTCTGAAGAAATCTCAAGCATGTTTTCTTGCCAGCAAAAGTAATATATATTCTAGGGAATTATAATGTGATAAATTCATAGAAGAAAGAAAACTCTCATGAATATATCAGAAGCTTGCTAACATTTTGTAGAATCACTAATAAAACCTCTTGACATAGTATATAATGCAGGTAACTTTGGAGCTAAATTTGTTTTAATTTGACCTATGATTATATATTTGTTAAAACTTGTGCATTCAGTTGCCCAGAAATCCCTTCTGATAAATATCAAGTTTTCTAATACTGTTTTACTGGTTTTGGAATAAAGCTAGAGAATGGATAATTACCATCTGAGAGAGTAAAGCCTCTAACTACCACAATTATCCACATTACTTTGAATTGCATGAAAAGAGAAATAACAAATGTTTGGAAGACTGCACTATGGATGAAACTAAACAAACCAGCACACACACACACAGCCCTGATATTAACAGAGGAAGAAAATCATGTATTTTCTGTTGTTTTATAGAGTAATAACATCTGAGCTTCAAGTCCACTTGATATGTTTCCTGGTTCATTACCAGTGGGTCAAGAAAAGAGAGGAGGCAAGTGAACCATTCCTTAGATGATATAATAACTAAGTGGGTGCACAATAAAAGTTTATTTCTAAGCCCCAATGAGAATATTTTCTGTTTATAAATATCTAGGTATGTACTTTACCATTTTCAAAAGCTAGCTCCCTCCCTTTACATACAGCAAATTGCTATATTTTGACACTGTTCACACATTCATTAATTATATGAGTCACAGACCGTGGAAATGTGACATTTTCGATAGTTCAGTGGGATGAAGAGCAGGACCATTAAGTAGAGGCAATTAGAAGACACAAATAGTCATTCTCTTTTGGTCAATCCCAATTATGTTCCCAGTGGAATCTTAATGTTACTTTTACATAAATAAACCCGATAATCAAAGGCAGAGAAAAAGAAAATAATGTTTTCATGAAACATTCTTTAGAAAACTATGTTTACTCTTTTGATCATGAGTAGAAAATGATTATTCCTTTCCTCAGGTATTCCTTTCTTCATCTATTTCAAAGACTATCCCCTGGCCAATCAGTACTAACAAGTACTCATTCTATCTGCATACTACTTAACCCCATTGCCGTGGATTTTATTAAAAATTTAACAATGAGCCCTGGCTGATGTAGCTCAGTGGATAGAGTGTGGGCCTGCAAATCAAAGGGTCGTTAGTTCGATTCCCAGTCAGGGCATATGCCTGGGTTGCAGGCCAGGTCCCCAGTAGGGGGTGTATGAGAGACAACCACACATTGATGTTTCTCTCTCTCTCCTTCCCTTCCCATTTCTCTAAAAATAAATAAATATTTAAAAAATTAATCATGAATGCAAAATTGAAGTATTAATGGTTTGCAATATAGATTCCAGGGGCCACAGGAATCAAACTTAACACTCTCATTTAATAGCTGAGGTAATTGAGATTCTGACAAAGAGCTGCCCAAGTTCATACAGTCATTTAAACAGGATTTAGAAGCTGCATTCCCAGACATCTAGTTCAGTGTACCTACCAGTGCAATTGTGACATTATCACTTGTTCAACCAGTGTCTCTCATGCATTGAAAAAGAAGGATATAATCAAATAGCATTTTATTTGCCACTATTTTGAAATGGTGACAAAGACACGGTATCCATATAAACCTACATGACAAAGAGGGAGAGAGACACATATATACATGGAAACACCCATGTAACTTGGATTATTTCTGAATGGTTCCTTATCAATTTGTATCATTTTTGATTGAGGCATCTCTTTTTTATGTGAAAGAGAGAAATCACTTATTTTTCTCAATCTTTATCCTGTTACATAGTAAAATTTTCTTCTATCATTTATATACTGAATATTAGTTGAGTGCCTACTGGCTATTTAGTGATGAATTTGAACTGGTGGAGGGGAGGGGGATGGGTATAAGAAGGTTAAATGGTAATGGACAAAAATACAATAAAAATATTTTTAAAAAGAAAGAGAAATAGCTTAAAACAGGGTTTGAAGATATGAAATTTACACACACACACACAAAATCTGGGGAATAAAAGAGGTACATAAAAACTATACATACTGCATTCTAAGAACACAAAGTGAGACACTCATACGAGCTCTTACCAGGTTGTAACATTACAAGAAAATAGTCTGATATTATCAGATACTTCTTGAATCTCTGTATTTACAATTGAGTCAATGAATCCAAACAGAGTTATGGCCTTCAGGATGCGTACTCTAGCTTCTATCAAGGGACTTTTGCTAAATAAAAATGTGAAGGCAGCGAGTCCTTCCATGAGCCATTCAGAAAAGAAGGTTATTGTTGTAGACAAAACAAAGCAAAAAAAACAAGAAATCCTAGCTCATTTGAATTCAGAATGACACATGTGAAGGGAAAACAAACTACTAGGTATTCTTATAAACTAAAATTTCAATTAGGAGCAAGAGTTAAAATTGAGTTGGTAAGGAAGCTTTTTTAGCAACTATTAGGAAATACAATAAAACTGTATAGAGGGACAGTTTTCCCTTGAATTAAGAGGGATGCCCACTGAAGGTATATAATTGCCTTGGAGACTACTGTTGATATCCTAACAGAAGAAAAGGTTTCTGAGACTTCTGGAAACTATATAAATGTGCCATAAGATCCTATCACAGGTAGTGATTCTAGAATTCTGCAGAAGACTGAAACTCATCAGACAATTGAAAAAAGTTCATATATCATACAAGAAAGCCACTTAAAGTTTTTTGGCAGCACTGTCTCACATATAAAGATGACGTACATACCCACAATGTCTAGTGATGAAGAACCCTTTCAGTATGACTCTAGGCCATAATAAAAAAAAATTTTAAATAGACAAAATGATGAATTTCAAGCTATTTGTGTTTGCTGTTATAAAATATACCTATTGTGACTTAGCATTTAATTCAGCAGTACAAAAGAATAATTCGAATACAGTTTTTCCTGATGACTTGTCAAGTACGCATACTGAGATATAAGGTGATGTAGGCAATAGGGCTATGAAAGAATAAATCACCATATATAATATTATGTATTTTGATATTCTTAGTATACTGGGCTATCTCTATAATCCTAAGCTTAGAGTCCTAGAAACAGGACAAATTTACAATGGAAACTCTTTTTATGGCAAAGGTTCTATGGCATGCCACAAACTAAGCCCTTTCACATAGGATCCTTCTATACAGAGAAAGTACCTTTACTTCAAGGATCCCCCATGAACTTTTGACCCATCATGGATTCTGGTATAGCAGTTCTGTATATACCTTCCTGAAAGATTAATTTCCTCAGTATATTGAATAAAACACTGGTTCGTGGAAAAATGGTAATAGGGTTGGGTAGCAACAATAATAGTAAATAATCATTTAAAAAAGACAAATTTTCTACATTACTGCTGTAGTTAAACTCCCCATGGAAAAAAATGTGATTTTTAAACATTTTGCTGCTGACTTTTAGGAGCAAAGTTTAATCCTAAATTCTCAGAGAAAATACATTACTTATGCAAAGGATACTGGTTGGCTTCAATTTTTCCTTAACCCTCCAACCAATGTTTGAAAATTCAGTACAGCCACTTGGTTGAGTAAACCCACATGCTAATTTATAACTAATGAAATAGGCATTGATTCATTAAGAAATTAAATGTTGGTAAATTTCAGGGGAAAAGTGTTATTGTGCTTTTAAAAGTAAAATGGGAACATGCTGAACAATTTGTGAAACAATTAACTAATGTGCCAAAAATGAACAACTTGCTGAAGAGACTTTCCAGGTTTTTTCACAGTGGGCACTATTTTCATTTTCCCTGACTTAAAAACACCATATGAAGTTTGAGATCCCTCAGCTTAAAGAGTGATGAGCTATGTAGATGCTAAATATTCAGTAAATCAGTGGGTCAATATCTCATACTCTTACGATACATTTCATATGGAGAGATATTATGCTTCCACCTCTGTACAAATGGCACTGATATCTTGGTATAATTTCTTGGATGCCTGAATTTTGCATTTGAAGAAAACTATGTAATAACAGCTAAGAAAATTACATCATATTAAAGGAACAACTCAAAGAAATTATACAAATGACATTTGTATTGAAGATACATAGGAAAAGGCTAGACTGCACATTTGTAAAGCCTCTCAAAGGTTAATCACCATTCAAGCATGCATAACAACACTTCAGGAAATAATAATAAAAACACTCAATGAAGCAAGGGAGGTTAAAAGAAAATAAAAGCCAAACCAAATAATTATCAAACTTCTTTCAGCATGCTTTTTAAAACAATTATTCATTTTTTATCTTCACCTGAGGACATTTTTTCATTGCTTTAGAGAGAAAAGAAGGGAGATAGGAAGGAAGAGAGAGAAACATCAATGTGAGAGAGAAGCATTAACTGGCTGTCTCCCACATGTGCCCTGACCAGGGATCAAACCCATAACCTTTCAGCTACAGGATGACACTCCAACCAACTGAGCCATACTGGCCAGGGCTTTTGGCACACTTTTTCATATCAGCATTTATCCAGTATAGTAACCTACCACAGAGCCAATCAAGGCTCATTATGGTTTCAACTTTTTTTTTAAAGATTTTATTTATTTATTTTTAGCGAGGGAAGGGAGGGAGAGAGGGAGAGAGGGAGAGAGGGAGAGAGGGAGAGAGGGAGAGAGGGAGAGAGGGAGAGGGAGAGGGAGAGAGAGAGAGAGAGAGAGAGAGAGAGAGAGAGAGAGAGAGAGAGAGAGAAACATCAATGTGCGGTTGCTGGGGGACATGGCCTGCAACCTAGGCATGTGCCCTGACTGGGAATGGAACCTGCGATGCCTGGTTCGCAGCCCACGCATGGTTTCAACTTTTAAACTAAGGCAGTTCACAATTATTCTGACAAAAATGGCAAATACTTCCCCATCTTGACTAGAAGACTGACCATATAAAAAGACCATTATATAAATGCTTCTATCTTTACCATAAAAACTGTCAAATATTCTGACAGAAAATGCTAAATCAAGTAGTAAGAAGACCCAACCTTTTATGTATGTAATCAAACTAGTTAAAACCTGTTTGTATAGCTACTTGTATGAATATTAGCACAGATGGGGAATAAAAAGCAATGAAGGTAAACTTACTTGAAAACACCTGCCATCATATGACCTTCTCTACTGACTCATTGAATTTCTGCCCTTTTATGGCATATGTTTACAACTAAGGCAGGAACAGGGATTATGAGGTGCCTGGGACAGGTGCTCCCACACTGTAGAACCTGAGGATAGAGCTTAGCACGTAGAGGATATTTAGAATTTCATAGAGTGCTAATAACCTTTTGGAAGCGATTGCACTTCATTTTCATTTTGGCTCCTGCAACTGCCCTGACTGAGGTGACCTGCCTGTCAAAAAAGAAAGACAACTGGGTCTGAAAAATGTCTAGTCCAAAACTGTTTCCAAAATATCTGGAATTCTTATATTTCTTCACTATTATTATTCCTCACCTGTCTGCTTGCATCATTTGAATACTTTGATGGTGTTTAATTAAAAAAATAACTACTATCCATGCATCTTGTAGGAAAACAACTCCCACTCTTTCTCCGTGTCCAGATGCAAGGTCCGAGAGGCAGAGGCCTTACCTCCTGACAGTAAGAGCCACAAGCAACAGGGGAACATCACCAGAATGTGTTGTAGATATTGGAAAACAAGCAAAACAAAACAACTTCCCTGACACTGAAATTTCACAAGTTTCATCAAGGCTTTAGAGGTTTGAGTCAGCAGCTATTGATGAAGGGTGACCAATAAAAGGCTAAAATGATGAAAAGGAAATACACATCTACCTCAAAATCTGGAAAGAAGGCATACCAAAAGAGCTCACAAACCATGTAAGATAAAATGCTGCCCTGCATGTCTGCGATGTGGACAGAAATCAGGCCAAGGTCCAGAGCAAAGAAAAACACTGAGCAAAACCACCCATCACAGTTCTGTTGACCTCTATTCTCAAGGTTAATTACTGGTTTGAATAGAGTCTCGTGCCTAGGTCAAAAACAGTATCAGTGTAAGTGTTTCTCAAGCCTGTTATCTTATGTGAAATTTAAGAATTGTTAGATTCAAATCTAACTGTCACCCCTGTGACATACAAGTGCTCTGATTTATTGATAACCCTATTGGAAACAGAATGTTTTTGTTTGAATAAAAAATTCTACTTAGGAATAGAGGAGTATAAAGAAATACAATGAGTGGGCTAGATGGCTTCCCTTGTTGGTAGGCAAGGATATTAGGAATATAAATGTGATAAACAACTTTAGTAAACGTGCTTTTTATCCAGTTAATGTCTCTGGTGTTAACCACTCATCTAACTACCCATCTAATCAGAGGGAAGTGGTATATGAGTTACCGGGTGGTAAAGTCAAAACCTTTCTCCATTTCCTCAGCAGTCATGAGAGTCATTGGCAGAAACTGGTAATTCCATTATGGAGGAATGAACACTTGGTAATCCTCAAATTATCAGATCTTAATATATCTTGTATATTACAGATCCAACAAGTTGTACCTTTGTCTATGGGTCAGCATTGCTTCTCTTTGCTAGGCCTACCACTGCAGCATACAATTAGAGAAAACTGGAGAATAAGATGTCCCTGAGTCATTGTCCAAAAGTGTGAGGTAGACTGCAATGTACTTAAAGCTTTGGTTGGTTAAACCTATGTAAACCACTTGAGTTACACAAGTGGGAGACTGTATTTATTTTTCATAATAATTTTATTATACATAAGACCTTCCTTCTACAAAAAAACACTCTGGAAAGTGCTTTTTTATTGCTATTCAAGTACAGTTGTCTCTATTTTCAAGTGAGAGACGTTTTAAGAGTCACACATTTATAAAACTTTTATAAAAATGGCCTTAATGTGATCTGCTGAAGATTATGGCTCTAAACATCCAATATATACTGTTTAATAAAACTGGTCAATTTCCATAACAATGCACCCTCACCCACTGCCACCCCAAGGGCATTGAAATTATTTCCCTGCCCTGGCTGATGTGGTTCAGTGGATTGAATGCTGGCCTGTGAAACAAAGGGCCACCGGTTCAATTGACAGTCAGGGCTCATGCCTGGCTTATGGGCCAGGTCCCCAGTTGGGGGTGTGTGATAGGCAACCACACATTGATGTTTCTCTCCTTCTCTTCCCCCTACCTTCCTGTCTAAAAATAAATAAATAAAACACAAAATAAATTATTTTCCTATGTGGAATTTTCTAACAGTGAGTTCTGGACTAAAAATATCACTGCATGTCTGCAGAAGTTGGGGAGAAACAGTTTATGCCGACCCTTCGTGTAATAGAGCAACTATTGGCAATTAGGACTCTGAACATAAACTGAGTCTCCTGATGTACACTGTAAACTCCACCTTTGTCAGTATAGATCAATAAGACCACTCTTTGTGGTGCCTAGTACCTTGTGGATGTTCTACAGATATCTAGTAATTGATTAGATGACAAATCTCCTGAGCCCTTTCATGTCTCAGTTACCCTGGGAGTTTAAGATGGGTAACTGGGCTCTCTCAGACTAGAGGAATGAAGAGAGTTTTTAGGAAATCTCTCATTTAAGAGCTATGATACAGTATGAAAGTGCTCAGCTTTAAGACTCCCTTAGGCTTCTGCAGTGCAAATAGCCTACAGAGAGGCTCTTTCAGTAGCACTTGTATTACGCTGAATCATTGTTATGATGTGGGCAGAAACCAGGGAATACTTCATACAATATTTGTGAGAATTCTTTAATCAGGCAAGCAACCAAACACTTTGGTTATTGTAGTCTTGATGATTTTGTGGCCAGATTATTGGCATGGATTTGTTATGTGCAGGTTTTTTTGTTACAATATTTGCTATATACTTGTACAATGGAGTTTTACCTGTTGGAATCTCATTTCTGAAAGCTATCACTGTCATTTTGTGGCATCTTCTGCCAATTATGAAAGTTTACGGGATGATTCAAACTCTCCCACTGGTAAGCATTTTTCATACTCTGTATTATACCAGTCTGTGTTCTAACAACTTGGGGTCGGTTAGTTATATTTGACTTTTCGAAATGTCTATAATAACTTTTTTCTCAGGTAAAAATGGATTATCATCTCTAATTCTGGCTACTCCTGCTATATGCTGAACCAGAATTTCTGTGCATATCTGAGGCTCTTAAGAAAGGGGATGTTATATATTACAGCTACTGGCTATATGCAAAATCTACCCAAGAAATAAGTTGAGGCTTCCCCAGTAGTTCCACTTTCAGGACTGTCAAAAGCAACATGAGCGTATCTGATGAATAACAATCAAAATGTTAGCATAGACATTTTATCTATTCACACATTCAACCTGGGCAAAACACATTAAATGTATTAGTCAGGGGCTTGCCAATTATTAACCTTGGTTCCAGCTATTGTAATAATCAGAGAAATGCTTTTGTTTAAGGTTTCACTGTTCAGAAGTCACAATTCCCTTTAAGCAATGTAACCACTGAAACCAGTGTTGTTGGCTCCAGTTTTTTTCTTGTGTCTCAGTAATTCACTTTTTTATATAACCTTAAAATATTAACACTCAAAAGGATTCATGAAAGGTTATAATTGGGCCCTTTAACTTCTTTTAGATATTCAAAAGGGCTGACACAAATAATGATAATGTCTTCATTGTTTATTACATATATCTTTATAAGTATTTTAATAAATATCAAGAAGGTAATTTTTACTGGTCATTACTCTATAACTAAGGGTGAGGGAAGAAAAATCAAATCAGTTACTACATAAGATTCATTAGGTAAACTATTTTCTTTCTTTCTTTCTTTCTTTCTTTCTTTCTTTCTTTCTTTCTTTCTTTCTTTCTTTCTTTCTTTATTAAAAGGATTTTGTTTATTTTTAGAGAGAGGGAAAGGGAGGGAGAAAGACAGGGAGAGAAACATCAATGTGTTTTTGCTTCTAGCACACCCCATACTGGGGACCTGGCCTGCAACCCAGGCATGTGCCCGGACTGGGAATCAAACTGGTGACATTTTGGTTCTCTGGCCCGCACTCGATCCACTGGGCTGCACCAGCTAGGGCTAGGTAAACTATTTTAAAATACCATTTTAATGGAAAGAAGGGTCACAAGAAAAAGGTCTTGATGGTTTCTGTGGATTAAAATTATACAAATATTTAAGGCTGCTGTGTCCTTGTTGATTTTCTGTCTGGAAGATCTATCCATTGATGTCAATGCGGTGTTGAAATCCCCTACTATGACTGTATCCCTTTATATCCATCAAAGTTTGGTTTTATATATTTAGGTACATAACTGTTGATAAGGGTTAAATCCTCTCATTTGACTGCTCCCTTTATCATTAGGTAGTGTCCTTCTTTGTTTGTTACCATAACCTTTGTTTAAAACAAACTCACAGATACAGAGAACAATCAGACAGCAGTCAGAAGGGGAGTTTACAGGGATGGGTGAAAAAGGTGAAGGGATTAAGTAAAAATTAACCCCCAAAACTCAAAGACAACAGTACCAGAGGGGTGATCACCAGAGGGAAGGGGGTTGGTGGGAGGTAGAAGAGAGTAAAGGGGAGTCAATGGTGCTGGAAGGAGACTGGATTTGGGGTGGTCAACACACAATACAAAATACAGATGATGTATCATAAAATTTTACACCTATATACTTGTATTAGCCAACGTCATCCCAATAAAAATTCAATAAAATTGAATAATTTTTATTAATAAAAATTCAATAAAAATTGAATAATTTTTTAAAAGATTTTATTTATTTATTCTTAGAGAGGGAAGGGAGAGGGAAGGGAGAGGGAGAGAGAGAGAAACATCAATGTGTGGTTGCTGGGGGACATGGCCTGCAACCTAGGCATGTGCCCTGACTGGGAATCGAACCTGCGATGCCTGGTTCGCAGCCCGCGCTCAATCCACTGAGCTACGCCAGCCAGGGC
>PVIA01013064.1:0-34237 GCA_004024845.1 Tonatia bakeri | reverse complement strand
GTGGAAGGAGGGACTGATCACCCCTCAGGCCGGAGTTCCGGTTCAGGAGGCCCCCCAGTTCGGGAGGGTGGGAACATAATAAACTCCGCGTGTTTGTGTGAATGAGTGTCTTTGTTGCTCCACGGTGGAAGCCTACAGAGCGTGAGTGAGTCCCTTCCCTTGTCTGTCAGCACCGATCGGGAGGATTTATCAGGGGGTGGGGGGGGGGTTCTTCCACAGTACTGGATTGCTTGTATGTTGGGGATCAGACAGCAAGCCATGTGGGTGCACCACCATTTTGGGTAAAATGGAGGACGAGCCACGTGAGCGCCCCACCGTGTAGGGTGAAGCGTGCATGGTTGTCGCCACCTGGGACGATGGGTCAGGTGAGAGTTCTGCCACCTTGGAACTGGGCAAGGTGCCAGGCTAATCTCTTCAGGTTACGGGCTGTGTGCTGTGTGGGCACTGCAGAGTCAGGTTCTCTGTGTAACTGGTTCTGATGGGGAGGGCTCTGGTTCTGAAGGTCATAAACAGAGGTCCAAGGGCGACCATCTGATCTATAGGGTGTTTGCAGGGTCTGAGCTTCAGAAAGCTGCAGGATGTCCCTGCGAATCTAAGGACTTTTAGTGGAAGGTACCAGGGACTTTTTAGTTTAATGCCAGGGACTTTTGGCTGCCACATACTGAGTTTAAGTATAGTCCTTCCCAGTGTGGGAAAGGAATCAGGATTAAAAGCGAATGATGATTAATTCTGGGTAGGTAGAAATATATATATATATGATGTGAAAGTTTTAAACCTGGAGTAAAGGAAACCTCAACTACTTGTTTTCTGGTTTTGTGTGAAAGGAGCAAATTTCTAACATTGGTGTTGTTTCTGATCAGAAACCCTCTGTACTTGAAGACCTGTTTAAGGTCACTGTAAGACCTAGGAAAGGTCACCTGTAGCCGGTTGGGGAGTATGCCTTTGCCACTCGGGACCCAGGAAGGGTCATTTAGGGCTGATGAGTGCTTCAGCCAGAGGCAAAGCAGCATGTCTCTGCCAAGAGACTGGGCCTGAAGGAGCATATCTCTGCAAGGCACCAATGGACGCATTGGTGCAAGAGAATGCCTCTACCTGTGTATTGTTCTGGAACTCTGTGTTTTAGATTTTTCTCTGTATCTGCTCTGAAAAGGGAAATTGAGGATTCCAGGGAAGGTTAAAACTTCACACTCTGTAAGAAAATAAATGAAAAAAGTCTGTAAGAAACTGTAAAAATAAATTTAAAAAAAGGTAAAAGTTTTAGGAAGAAATTATGTGGTGTTAGTAATAGAAGATATAAGGCATGGAGATGCAGTCTTGGTAAATGTCAAAAATATATGAAAAAAATAAAAGGTTTATGAATATTGCAGAATGTCTAAGATGAAGGTTTTAATGAAACCTGGTGGATATCAGAAGGGAAAGGATTTTCCTTCATGCTTTGTATTTTTCTCCCTACCTGATCACTCCAGAATTTGGCATTCTGAAGGAGTGAGTGATGGCATAAGGTTTCTTTGCATAAAACCAATAAGACCAGTTGTTAATAATATTTTGTTAACCAAGACTTTGACTGGAATGTCACGCCTGAAGGAGGCATGTACGGGTTCTGGTTGTCGCCAGAAAGCCCGAGGAACTGGGATTGACTTGCAAAGCTAGTAGAAGCTCACAAGAAAAGCCTGGTACTTTGGTTGGTTGTGCAGTTCATGGCAGTCTTTCCAGGGAAGGAACGAAGGTTGCTTTTCTAAAAGATGGCCAAAAAAAGGAACCTGTAGCCACAATGGAAGCCTCAAGAATCTGAGTGAAACTGGTGCAGGCGAAGCCGGATGGCAGCTGTGTGGCTCTGCTTCTGTGCCCCGAGGGGCAGACTGAAAAGTCAATCTAAAGGTTCCCTGTGTGAGTTCCAGCAAAGCAGAATCAAAGATCATAAGTGATCCAGGCTGGTCTTGGTGTGTTTATTCAAATAAACAATAAAAATTAAAAGCGGGACTCAAAGTAGTCCCTTTAATAGCAGTGAGGGTGATCTTAAGGAGAAAAATTGTGGTTCAAGGAAAATCACAATGTTCAGTACTGGACATCAAAATGACACCGCTAACTGTCTTGAAAGTTTGTTTTATTTGAAAGTTGACACTGTGTTTGTAATGTCACCAAAGATGTACAATTTACAGGTATGGATGACCTGTCAAATTGCCATTGCTAAATGTCATTGCAGGAAAAACCTTGCTACTGAACATCTTCCCAAAAGACAGTCTCACAGGCACAGAGACTGGTTTGGGGACTATTGTGTGAATTAACCTGTGTGTTCTTCTGTTTTCATAGGACATATGCCTATGAGTTCATAACCTGAGTGACTGGTTGCAATATAGGCCCCACTTAAGGAGCCCATTTTCATCATCGCCCCCTGAAACTCAACGGTTTGGCTGAACTAAGTGGTTGGGTTGGTGAGCAATTCAGGAGATCTGTGGGCTTCACTTTAGAACTGATTTTCCCTTTTCTGTCTTGATGGCTTGGACAGAAAGGGCCCAGATATCTGAAAGGAGGGAAATCTTAATATATTCCCCTCAGCCCAAGTGAAGTATAATGGGCCACAAGAGTTTTAGACAGGTGTAGCATGCCTTGTACACCTTCCTCCAGATAAGCCATTCTTTACTTAAGTTCCTGCCTTTGTCATTTAGTGGTTATGATTTAATTGTGCCTTCCAACTCTTTCCAAATCTGTCATCTCCAGAATATGACCAGGATGCCAACGGTCCAGTGATGCCAGCCTTTGGACACCAAGCCTGCAACTTCCTGGTGACAGCCAACTGACCAGGATTCTGTAAGGCCCTTCCCCTTACAGGAAGGACTCCCTCCGTGCTGCACCCACTCCCCTTCAGGGCACCCCTGACCCACGGGTAGGTAGGACAACGTCCATGTCCAGCCGGAAGTAGTTACAAGAAGATGACACCTTCATCCATTGTCCCTTAAAAGAATTTAAAGTGGGTGTATATCTGAAATGAGAGATTGTTACAGGGTGCAGCCAAAAGGGGGGATCCCAAATAGGCTTTTAAAATGGGGTCCAAAACTCAAGGTGTCCAGGAGATTTTAGGATGTCTTCACCCCTTCTCCCACAGGTGTGAGTTGAGGGAAGGGACACATGGAGCAAGAACACGCGGGGCTGTTTTGTACAGCAACAGCTTTGCAGCTGATCCATGGTGTAGTCATTTGAAATACCTATAGCCTTCGCCTGGTCACTTAGGTATTCTGAATAGCTGTGGCCAGGCTCTGGGCCAGGGGATGGAAAGAGACTTTCCCCCATCCAAGATATGACTGGGGTGGGGGAGGCAGGCCCCTGGAGTTACAGTGCCTGTGTGGGAACTGGGAGAAGACTGGCTCCATGACATGGGGTCACACCTGTCCAGACACATGATGGAAGCTGGACGGGAGTGAGTACTGGCCCGTCCAGGATCTGCGGACCGTCAACGAAGCAGCTGTCACCCTCTACCCAGTCGACCCAAATCCGAACACCCCCTGAGCCAGCTTCCCCCAACAGCAACATGGTTCACCTGCCTTAATCTGAAGGATGCCTTTTCTGCATTCCTGTGGCACCTTCCAGCCAACCCATTTTTGCCTTCGAATGGGAAGATCCGCACACTATGGTCAAGACTCAGTTGACCTGGACTAGACTGCCCCAGGGGTTTAAGAACTCCCCAACCTTATTTGGGGAAGCCCTAGCAAGAGACCTGAAGCCCCTCGCCGAGGGAGAGCCGGACTTGATGATTCTGCAGTACGTAAGCGACCTCCTCCTGGCGGCCCCATCCCAGGAACGGTGCTGGGAGGGAACACACACGCTGCTGAAGCACCTGGCTGAATCATTTTACTAAAATCAAGGATAGCCAAGGGTTAAAATATCTCCTGGTGATCATGTGCACCTTCTCTGGACGGGTTGAGGCTTTCCCCACCAAGACGGAGAAAAGCCAGAAAGTCACCCGAGCCCTCCTAAGAGAGGGCATCCCAAGGTACGGATTGCCTCTGACCATTGGAAGTAACAACGGGCCAGCCTTGTCTCACAAATCATCCAAGAAACAGCCACGCTTCTGAACATCGCATGGAAACTACACACTGACTATCAACCCCAGAGTTCTGAGAAGGTAGAGTGGATGAACTGAACTCTTAAACAAACCTTAGCTAAATTTTACCAGGACACCGGACTGCCCGCGACAGACTTGCTACCGCTAGCTTTGCTTAGGGTTAGAAATGCCCCTAACCCCTCAGGATATACTCCGTATGAACTAGTTTTTGGAAAACCTCCCCCAGTCCTCAGCATACAAAAGGGGGGACTCTGGTTGCAAGGTGAATTGGGGCAGATGAAATATCTCCAGAAGCCAGGGGAAACTTTAAGAAAGATAAACAGGGCAAGTTTGGGCCAGGGACCCTTACCCCGAGGGTGGCCAGTGCACTCCTTTAAACCAGGAAGTTATATATAGATAAAGGACTAAAGAAAGGAGCCACTTCAACCTGTGTAGACCGGGCCACATTTGGTGTTACTAAGCACCCTGATTGCCCTTAAAGTTACAGGAATCACCCCTTGGATCCACTACAGCCAAGCCAAAGCAGCAGCAGATCCTGAGGACCTGAGGACTAAGCCTGCACTTAGATTACCCACGCTGTGGCTCTGGAGGATGCCAGCCAGTAAGGAAGACACCAAGGAATGGACTATTGTTCCACAGGGTTCCTGACTTTGATTGGCACCTTCGCAGGAGTATTGGGAATTGGACAAGTGACTGTGACCCCGGCAGAATGGAGTCCCGCAAAGCAGATCACCCTAGGAATAGTTTATCTCTGTTTGGTCTCTGCATTTGGATTTATTGTATGCTTTGCTTAACAAATGCGGCCCCTGTCTCAACCCCAGCCTGCAAATGTAATATCCCCGAGCATAGAATTATGCTCAGCAGTAGAGTGGTCTCTCACTATCTCCCAGGGTCAGCTTTCAGCTCCTCCACTGGCATGCCATTGGGTTGCATTCTGCCACAGCAATCCCTCTGCCCTTGGAGAGGGAAGGTATACCAGACTAGAGTGATATCCAGGACCATAGAATACCAAACCCGGAGATGTCAGGCATATAGGACCCTGCATTCTCTGGACCTTGGTCAAACACCCAGAGGCCATGGTGACTCATAGGGCAGCTGCCACAGTATTAGCTCTCCAGAGGTACCAACACCAGTATCAGCAGTTGCAACCTTCCCCAGCACCTCAGCCATATAGCCAGGTATTTGGTGATGCTAAAGGGGTAAAAGCACCTTATAGCATCAAAGGGGGAACTGTGACAGGACATACTGTGCAGTAGCCATTCTTAGGTAGGAGCTAACCAGCAGCTGTTCCCAGACAGCTGCCTTTCTTAGATAAGCAGTATCTCAAGGTTGTTCGGCTGCCTGCTTCCAGCAGCTGAACCCTTTCCCCCTCCTCCTTTTGCTTTTGTAACAGAGTATATAAGCAAACTCCAGCTCAAGCTCAGGGCCCAGAATTTGGATCTTATCTCCTCTGGGTCTGCATGCGTGAATAAACCCCACTTCGCAAACTCCCAGGCCGTCTGAGTCATCTTTTCTGTAACAATACCAACAAATTGAAAGTATTAAAAGAAAAAGTTGGGTAGAAAATAAAAATTGCAATTATAGTATTAACTGTGGGAATAATTTTCCAGAATTTTCTAGGTTTTCAGAATAATATACTTGAAAATTTGTTTTTAAATCTGTATTCATTCCTAATACATGTATTTAAAGCTACATGAACTTTTAAGTACAGATAAGCTCAATCACATATATTTTGTAGGTTGCATACTTTTAATTATGTTCTCAATATTTTTAATTCCTCATATGATTTATTTTAACCCAAATATTATGCTATTTAGTTATATGTTGGGAACCACCCTGCCTGGTTTCAGAAGCTGTAACCCCCCATGGCTAAGGCTGAGTAAGAGACCATGGGACCATAAGCCACTAAGGAGACAAAGCTTATCTTCCTGGTAGGGGCACTGCCTCTGCCCTCTTTTACTTCACCCTGCTTGGCCCTGGGTGGGTGACTGGTTAGCCAATGACTAGTAAGAGTCCTCAAGGGAGGGACGACCTAACACAGGCATGGTCACAAAGGGGCCCTCAGGAAAGGACTTGGGGGGCTATAGAAAAAGGAAGTGATAGACCCTCACCCCTCTGCTTTGACATAGCCTGAGTCCTCATTCTGCCTGTGAAAAGTCTCCTAATCTCTTGGCTGCCTTACTTCCCCCACCTGTCTTAAGCCTGAAATAAGCCAGAGGGTGGTACAGCCCTGGGCAGGAAGAGGCAGTTCCTCAGGGCAATTAGGCCTAAGAAAGAATGCATAAAATCCTGTGAAAACTGCTTTGTTAAGAATGCCCTCAGTTTTCTGATAAGGGTCTAAGCATGAAATGAGTTTGTTTCCCAAAGCTTTATAGCCCTTTAGCTAACTGACCCTGACTCAGAATAACCTCTCATAGTTCTCCGTATGTTATCCATTGTTTGATCCTTACTGCCTGACAATGACTGATGAGCTTTACCTGTATTCCTGTGCAAATTGAATGCAGTAAAAGCCCATTGAGGAGAATGCTCCTGGCCCTTCTCCTTTGAGAGATCGGCTGCCTTTCCTCCCCAAGCAGATCATGTCTTGGTAGACTTATTCATCCATGGCTGATGGGGCACTGTACAAGTAGAGTGCCCCCCCCACAGTTGTGTATCAATTTCTTTTTAAATACATAGAATCTATAGCTAAATTTAGTAAATAATTTATAACTTTACTACTACCTATGAAGAATGTAATGGTTATATTGACTAATTCAACAAGTCCTGCTATAGGACTGAATGCATGGATTGAATGGATTCTTGTAAATGTTCTCCATGTGTTCTCTGTTTGCTGGTTGTAGTTCCAAAGGCTTGAGATTATTCATTGTGTTACTCAGTTCTTCAATATCTGCTTATTTGTCTTTGATTCCTCAATATCTCTGTGACAGGTGTTGAAATCTGTAACAATGCTGATCTACCTGTTTCCATGTGTGCTGCAATCACCTGGTTTATTTTGAGGTGCTATAAAGTGCATGTATGCCAAAGATGTTCACGTTAACTCGACCTAGTGTTCACTGTACCAGAATATAATATCCTCCTCTTTCTTATGAGCATTCCTACCCTAAATTCTACTTTGTTTGATGTTAAGATATAAATATGATAGAAAATAAAAAAAATACCAGAAATACATAGAAGTGAGTTATATTGAAATTAATACCTGTTGACCACCCAAAGAAGTCATACTTAAAAGAAAATGTTTCTTTCAATTCATATGTTGGGATTAAAAAAAGGAGGCAGTAACCATTGCCTATGGGTTGAATTGCATTCAAAACAAAGATAAATTTAAGCTTTGAAGTCCTGCTCCCAGGAATATGTCAATATGACTTTATTTGGAAGAGGGTTTTTGAAGACATAATAAAGACAAGGGTGGGCCCTAATCCAATAACTAGTGTCCTTATAAAAAGAGGAAATTTTGGATGCAAACACAGGGAGAGGACACTGTCGGAGCCAGAAACAGGATGTGTTTTTAAGGAACAATGAACAAAGAAAACTCAGTGCACCAGGGCAGAAACTAATGTTGAGAGCAAAAAGCATTTTGAAGGTCAAAGGGCTAAGGGGAGTAAGAAATATAGCTAGCCAGCTGGAGCCGGACAGACCCCCTCCCCAAGATGGAGCCACAGTGATTTATGAGAGTAGAGTGAAATATAGCTAGCCAGCTGGAGCCTGCTGATAAGGAACTAGGGAGTTTTCACAAGAAAATTTAGGCACCCAGCAATTATCCCTTGTGCTCTGCAAAATAACCACAACTTCCGCTTCTGTAAGTTTGCTTGCTGCTTGCAAATAAAAGGGCTAGGCTGTAAGCATTAGGCGCGGCTCTCACTTGGAAGCCCTGATGGGTGTGGTGTCCTGGGACACTCTGAGAGTCCGTCCCTGTTCAGGTAAAACCATGGCCAATAAATACCATCTTTGGAACCCAGAAAGTCTCCAGCATTTGGTGTCTCGCTCTCTGAATACAACAGCCACATGAAGATGGAGGCATAGGCAAGGCATGTGTCCACAAGGTGAGGACCACCAGGGACTGCTGTCAAAATCCCACAGCTGAAGAAGGCAAGAAGGACCCTCCTCTGGTGACTTGAGAGGGACCAGAGCCCTGCAGACACCTTGATTTCAGACTTCACATCTCCAGAGCCAAGAGGGAATAAATGTCTGTTATTTTAAGGCATCCAATTGGTGATTTTTTACACACCATTCAACTCAATACATTAATGAACTAACAGAGTAAACTTAAGTAAACATGAAGAAAAATAAATATAAGAGCAGGAATCAATTAAATAAAGAAAAAAGAAGAGAAGACGAACAAAATGGAAATCTGGATCTTTGAAAAAATTGGTAAGATACCTAGACCTCTGGCCAACCTATTTAAAAGTTTCTTTTAAATAGAGTAAGAGAAATACATTACAGATCAAACTTTTGATGCGGACCCCAACTCGTGGGGTCCACATCATTATGGATGAAAATGACACATTCACACATTACCGAAACCGGTAGAGGTAAAGGGATGGCATGATTTTTCTCTCAAGGGGACCAAAAGCCTTGGCCCTCGCTCCAATGAGCTTTTATTGTCTTACTGGGCACATTACAAGAAGGTACTCATTAACTATGCACAGGCTCACTTTAGGTGGTTACCTTTATAGAAAACAAAGGAGAGGATGCTGGTAATCACAGCACAGAAGAGAGATATTTGCAAATGAAAAGGCAAAAGTAGTTCAACTGGTTACACTCCTCCTTGGAAGGTTTAGCATGGTTTTTAGGAAGTTGCTTTGCAGTAAATGTCCTTAGTTCAGGGTGAGGGAGTTTTAGCAAAAAACAAGACTCATAGCGGCCTAAGTACATTGCAGGCCTGATTCCCCACAGGAGAAACTATCCATGGGTGTGGGTCCTGTGCATCTCCCCATGGGAGCTGGGCCCACACCATGCAGAGTGGCCTCCTACAACTTTCATAACCTATGATCATATTCATCTAATGCAGAAAAAAGTCTTTTATAAGTTGCAGCATTCACTGTGATTATTAACAAACAAGAAAATGTCAGCAACTGAGCTATAGAATGAAACTTCCTTAGATTCTAAAGATTACATACTAAAGGAGAAATAACTGTCAATATAACAAAAAATTAAATAAGAGATTTATGAACTACATGGTATTTAAAAGCCAATATGAAGCAAGTAAACTTCTAGATCACATAAGAGACCAAAATTTGCGTAAGGAAATGGAGAAGTCAAACCAATAAATACATATCAAGTCAATTGATGTGGAAGTTTAAAAGACCATCTGCCTCCAGAAGTGTGGGATTAAACACCATGAAGGTAACAGACAAAAATGTAAGAGAATTTGTTGCCTAGAGATGACGAACAACTTCTTAAACAAAACTAGAAAGCACTAAATGTGAGGCAAAATGTTGAATGGAGATTCCAGAAGAATTAAGAATGTCCATTCACTAAAAGATAAAGTTGACAAACTTAACACAGATTGGAGGCAATATATGAATTATCTAGAACCAAGAAGAGATTAATGTAAGGTTTTTCCACCAAGGAAGAAAATCGAATTGTCACAGGTGGGCACAGGTAACCAGGTTCTTAGTGATCGGGACAAAGAATTGAGCCGAACACCCAGGGTTCATAGTAGAAAACATGGGAACAGGCCAACTCCAAGCAGAGATTGACCCTGTGGGCTGGAAGGACTCTATTCTTATAGGGCAGATCCTTCCTGGCTAGTTTTGGTGGGCTTTTACCATGCATGTACTAGTTGTATTGTTACAGAACAAACAAGGAGGGCCTGGGACGATACGCTATTACTGAAAGAGGACCCCCAGGTCCGTTATGTCCGCTGTCTATAGGAAAGATGTCTCTCAATGCCAGAGATTCATGAAAAGGAAAGGAAATGTTTATTTAATGCTATACCAATTTAAAGTAGTGACCTAATGTCTTCATCAAAAGCCTAAAGTCCCTTCAAACACCCACAAACACACACAGTCCTTCCTTCCCCCTTTGCCCAGTCTGGGGTACCATATCTAAGGGAAAGAAATAGAAGTCCTTGGCTCAAGCAGCCCCTGGTTCTTCCCAGTAATCCGTCTACAGCTGGTAGGCCTCCCTCGGTTCTCGGCACCCTCAGCTGTGTCGCCGGGATCTCTGCTAAAGCTGGGTGGTGGGTCCCCCTACTACTGTTGCGGGGGTCCCCACTCTGGCAAAGCCACATGGTCCTCTCTCCCCCAGGGCCACAGAGTCCCCACTCAGCCAAAACCGCGTGGTTCTCTCTTCTATGGCTGCCGTGTCCGGGTTTAAATCCCCACACCAATCTTCCTCTGCAGCCCCATTTCCGACTCCTCCCACACTCAGCCACACTTGCCCTCAATCTGCTGTCCTTTCCAGCTTTTCTGGTCGCCATTGTGGGTCTGGGCAGGTGTGTCCCCATGTCATGGAGCCAATCTTCTCCGAGCTCCCACGCAGGTGCTGTAACTTGGGGGACCTGCCCCCCAGTCACATCTTGGGGGGGGTCCCTTTCCATCACTCTGGCCCAGAGCATGGCCATAGCTATTTAGCATATCTAAGCGACCAGCCAAAGGCTATAGGTATGTTAAATGACTATGCCATGGATTAGTTGCATGTTCTTGCTCTGTGTGCCCCTTCCCCAAACTCACACCTGTGGGGGAAGGGGTGAAGACATCTTAGAATCTCCTGGACACCTTGAGTTCTGAACCCCATTTCAAATGCCCATTTGGGGTCTCCCCTCTTAGCTGCACCCTGTAACAGTATCACTTTAAAGCTACTGCACATGTGGTCTCTCATGCTTTTCCCTGATTAGCCACCAGGGAAGAGGGTCCCACAATGATACCGAATTGATCCCCGTTTCTCCTGGGGTCCCCCTGTACTAGGTTCACCTTTCCCTTCACCAGAGAATTATAGCTCTCCATGTTAGAGATTGGTGAAAAGGAAAGGCATTATTTATTCAAGTTATACAGACTTAAGAGTAATGACTTAATGTCTTCATTAAAGTCCCAAAGTCCCTTAAAACACCCACAAACACACACAGTCCTTCCTTCCCCCCTTTGCCCAGTCTGGGGTACCGTATCTCAGGAAAAGAAATAGAAGTCCTTGGCTCAAGCAGCCCCTGGTTCTTCCCAGTAATCTGTGCTTGGCTGGTAGGCCTTCCTTGGTTCCCAGCACCATCAGCTGTTGCTGGGATCTCCAGCTAAAGCCGCGTGGTGGTTCTCTGCTAAAGCCGCATGGTGATTCTTCAAATGGCTGCTGGGGGGGGGGGGGCCCACTCTGGCCAAAGCACGTGGTTCTCCTTACTGACACAGCCACATGGTCCTCCCTACATGGCTGCAGCCACGTGGTTCTCTGCACAATGGCTGCGGGAGTCTCTACTCTGCCAAAGCCACGTGGTTCTCTCCCCCAGGTCCGAGGGAGTCCCCACTCCACCAGAAGCGCATGGCTCTCTCCTCAATGGCTGCCATGTCTGAGTTTAAATCCCAGCACCAGTCTTCCTCTGCAGCCCCATTTCCCACTCCTCCCACACTCGGCCACACTTGCCCTCAATCTGCTGTCCTTTCCAGCTTTTCTGGTCGCCATCGTGGGTCTGGGCAGGTGTGGCCCCATGTCATGGAGTCGACCTTCTCCAAGCTCCCATGCAGACGCTGTAACTCCGGGAACCTGCCCCCAGTTACATCTTGGGGGGAAGTTCCTTCTACCCCTCTGGCTCAGACCATGGCCACAGCTGTTTAGCATATCTATGTAACCAGTTAAAGGTTATAGATGTGTTAAATAACCACACCAGAGGTTAGCTGCAAAGCTGTCGCTGTGCCAAACAGCTTTCAATGGCCCTGCTCCATGTGTCCCTTCGCCCAATCCACACCTGGGGTGGGGGGCAGTGAGGACATCCTAATATTTTCTGAACACCTTATGTTTTGGACCCCATTACAAATCCTTCTTTGGGGGCAGGGGCTGGCTGCACCTTCCTACAGAATCAGCCACAAAGGGGGTAAAACAGGATTTTATTGGGGTTGCACTTCCGGGCGAGGTTCTCTGGTCCAGAGTAGGGGGCCAGAGAAGTCTCGTGCAGGGTAGAGTGGAGGGATTTTTATACATCGGGGTGGGGCAAGGCTTGTTGTGTCTTATGCAGATTGGGCCCTGTAGTCTCCGTGGCAGGCTGAGAATGGCTGACCACTGAGGCACTTGTTGCCAGGAAGATTTTGGCAGTTGCTTAGCTTGCAGTTTTCTCTGTTTGGTGCCTGACGTGGGCATTAACACTTTCATATCCTGTCCAACCCAACAATTAACATCTAAAAAATACCAGAAACTTTGGCAAATCAAGGCAGTAACAACAATGGAAAAATAGACAAAGGCTATGACTTCAATTATCGACTTGGGGGTCCAAAATGTAATGGACCTATGTGACTAGGCATGCTTAAGGTCGCAGGTCATCAGAGAAATGCAGATTTAAGCAGCAATGTGATACCATTTTGTACCTTAATTAGACCAACAGATAAACAAGCTGACTAATGATGACACTAGCAAAGCTGTGTGAATGACGAAGGGCCCAACCTGTGGCAGAGGGAGGGTGGGCTGAGATGATGTTTAGAAAAACTCACTCTTCCTTCTGTGTGTCTCCTTTATGTTCACACATGTAAATATAAAAAATATATAAATAAAATGCAGAAAAATCATTGTAATAAAATCTCCCTAGTCTTATGTTTTCAGCTCTGTGTTTTCTGAGCCTCCTCCATTATTGCTGGAAGCTGCCACATTCATCTCCAACATCCCCTAAGACACTTCCGGTCCTGCGCTTAGTGCTGTTACCAGGGAGGCCCAAGTTAGGGGGCGCCCCCTCCTCCCTTCTCTGGACCTTGGGATTAACATGCAGTTTAAAAGTCCTCCTTTTCCCAGACAGTGGAACCAACACACACCGAATTTTAAGGGCTCCCCTCTTCCTGCGCTGCCATGGTCTCTCTTGTGATCTTCAGAACTCTTGGCAAACTTATCTGACTGGGCTCAGGAAAGCTGAATTAATGGGTGACATGTCTCCCTCCCCCTTTCTGCCTTGGTTTGCTATCTGTACTACCTAATAGATAGGAAATAAAAGAAATGTAGGGTGCGCATGTGGGGAAGGAAAGTCAAACTCACTGGTGTTGCCTTTGAGTGGCAGGCTGTCCTCCTCAGTGCATCTGCACATCTGAGGCTGGAACATGTGTTAACATCCCTCACCATGCATGCTGCTGCTTCTCAGACCTGGTTTCCGGGCTCTGTCCCACCTCTGCAGCTGTGGTCACCTGTCCTTCATTCACACTTGCCCCTGGGATTTGATTGCATAGCACCTTGTCTTTTTATTTGCTGATATAAAATGAAAATGGGCACTGCAGCTGCTTTGGCCTTCTGGCATTTAGGAGGGACCACCAGGTGAAGCCACCTGGCCACCTGGTAGGGGGTGGGTTGCAGGCCAGTATCTGCCTCACCTCAGGTCCTGAGATGGGGCAGGGGCCTGGGGTAGGAGCGGGCAGCACAGTGAGGGACAAGGCCTTGAAGAGGAGAATCCCCTGCCCCTGCCAGGGGATTCCCTGTGTGACAGGATGACAGCCTTTGGAGCGCTGGAACCCATCTGGAGGACAAAGGCTGCCCCGCCACCTTCTTTCTTTGCAATCCTGTAGACCTTAGGTAATACTCATCTTCGCAGAGCTGCCCAGTATACCTTGTGACTTCACTCTCACCTGACAGCTCTCAACCCCAGTGATTAAAATGCATCTGCAGCAGCCCTGACAGTGTCCAGTCTGCATCTGTGAAGGGTAGCCTCCAGGTGGATTCTCCCTTTCTTCCTCCCAGAAGGTTCTGTGTGCAGTGAGCATTACTTTAGCTATTTCATGAGGTGAGAATCATCATGTTACAGAACAGAGGGGCCAAGGTAGGTGAGGACAATATATTATTACCAAAAGGACCACCTGTAGGGGATACTGGCCAGCAGTATCCATCTCTGCTGCGGATGCTCATTGAAACACGAGAGAAACGTATACAGAGACAACCAGGTCTTGTGGGGGAATAGAGACAGAGACGGAATGGCCACTCTCTCTAGTGGAGAGCATACCATTTCTCTACCCAAGTAGGTTTTTATTCAGAAAGCCGACTCAGTTTGTGGATTCACAGTCTGGCAGAAAGGATCAAAGGGAAAAGGTGACTTACAAAGATGCTGACAGAACTCCTGCTGTGATTCTGGGCAGAGATTGGAGTTTTATCATATGAAAGGACTACAGGTTCCAAAGGATTCCTGTCTGTGCCTTTAAATTCTAACTCAATAACATCCTCCAGCAAACAGATCTCATAGGATCTTGCATATTCTATGTCCCAGGCCTGATTACCCCCGGGGGTCTGCCGTCTCTGGTCTGGGCTGCACCCCTTAGCTAATTCTGCAGGCCTGAGTTGGGCAGGAGACAGAAGCAGCCAGGAGACTTGGATTTCTCACATCTAAGAACAAGGACTCAGGCTTTGACAGAGCTGAGGGGGCAGGGGTTGATTTTGATCACCCCTTCATTTCCACAGCCCTGTGAGTCTCTTCCCAGAGGCCTCCTCATGATCATGCATGTCTTAGGCGATTCCCTCCATAGGAAATCTTACCCGTCATTGGCTAACTGATCAAGCTAGGAGGCCAGGCACTGAACAGGCAGCGTTCATGCCAGAGAAATAAGTTTTGTCTCCTTAGTGGCTCCTGGTCTGGAGGTCTTTCACTCAGCCTAAGTCACGGGGGGTTACAGCTTCCTGAGACCAGGCAGGGTGGTACTCAACAACCACCCCCAGGTTCGTTATATCCACCACCTTAAGGAAAGATGTCTCTCAATGCTAGAGATTTGTGAAAAGGAAAGGAAATTTTTATGTACTGCTATACAGACTTAAAGTAGTGACCTAATATCTTCATTAAAATATCAAAGTCCTTTAGGATACCCATAGATACCCACAGTGCCTCCTTCTCCCCCTGCCCTAATTTGGGGTACCGTAACTTTGGAAAAGGAGCAAACGTCCATGATTCAGGCCACTGGCACAATCAGCTGTCACTGTCCAGGCAGAATCTCTAATTAATCCAAAGCCATGTGACACCTTCTCATGGCTTATTGGCAAGAGTTCTTTCACCCCTCTTCTAGGCAAAGTCTCTCCTGCTTCCCAGGCCATGTGGTCTAAGGGAGCACTCCAAAGCCATGTGGTCCTCTTCTACCAAAGCTGTGGGGGTCCTCACTCTGTCCAAAACCACATGGATCTCTCCTCAATGGCTGCCGTGTCTCAGTTTAAGTCCCCACGCCAATCCTCCTCTGTACCCCCATTTCCAACTCCTCCTACAATCAGTTACACCTGCCAGCATCCCTGTATTATTCCAAGTTCACTGGGCTGCCATCGTGAGTCTGGGCAGGGGTGACCCCATGTCATGTAGCCAATCTTCTCCAAGCTCCCATGCAGTCACTGTAACTCAGGGTGTTACAGAGCAGAACAAGGGGGGCCCGGGACGGTGATACTATTACTGAAAGAGATTTGGGTCCATCTTGTCTGCTGCCATAAAGGAAAGATATCTCTCAATGCCAGAGATTTGTGAAAAGGAAAGGAAAACGTTTATTTTGTGCTATACAAACTTAAGGCAGTGACCTAATGTTTTTATCAGAAATCTTAAAGTCCCTTAAAACACCCACTAATGCACACAGTCCTTCCTTCCCCCTTGCCCAGTATGGGGTACCATATCTCAGGAAAGGAAATAGAAGTCCAGTCTCAGGCAATGTCTGGTTATTCCCAGTAATCCGTGCTTGGCTGGTAGGCCTCTCTCGGTTCTCAGCACCATCAGCTGTGTCGCCGGAATCTCTGCTAAAACCGGGTGACGGTTCCCCCTACTACAGCTGTGGGGGAACCCACTCTGGCAAAGGTGCGTGGTCCTCTCTCCACTGCTCCAGCCATGTGGTTCTTTCTCCACCACTCCAGCCATGTGGTCCTCTCTCCTCCAGGACCACGGGAGTCCCCACTCAGCCAAATCCGCGTGGTTCTCCCCACAGAGCTGTGGGGAGACGGGGTTGCCACTCAGCTTTGGCCGAGTGGCGATTTTCTGCTAAATCCGCATGGTGAATTCTCTCTCACAGGGCTGTGGGTGCCCTCTACTCTGCCAAAGCCTCGTGGTTCTCCCCTCTATGGCTGCCGTGCCTGGGTTTAAATCCCCGCGCCAATCTTCCTCTGCAGCCCTATTTCCGACTCCTCCTACACTTGGCCACACTTGCCCTCAATCTGCTGTCCTTTCCAGCTTTTCTGGTCACCATCATGGGTCTGGGCAAGTGTCACCCCATGTCCTGGAACCAATCTCCTCCGAGCTCCCACACAAGTGTTGTAACTCAGGGGACCTGCTCCTAGTCACGTCTCAGGGAGGAGTTCCTTTCCATCCCCCTAGCCCAGAGCATGGCCATAGCTATTTAGCACATTCAAGCAACCGGCCCAAGGCTATAGGTATGTTAAATGACCATGCCATGGATTAGCTGCAAAGCTGCCCTGCATGTTCTTGCTCTGTGTGCCCCTTCCCCCAACTCACACCTGTGGTGGGAGGAAGAGGTAAAAAAACATCTTAGAATTTCTGGACACCTTGAGTTCTGGGCCCCATTTCAAATGTCCATTTGGGGTCTCCCCCGCTCTTGGCTGCAACCTGTAACAAGGGGACCTGCCCCCCAGTTACATCTTGGGGAGAATTTCCTTCCATCCCCCTGTCTCAGAGCATGGCCACAGCTATTTAACATATCTATGCAACCACTTAAAGGCTATAGATATGTTAAATGACCATGCCATGGATTAGCTGCAAAGCTGTAGCTGCACAAAACAGCTCTGCATGTTCCTGTTCCATGTGTCCCTTCCCCCAACTCACACCTGAGGAGGAAGGGGTGAGGACATCTTATATGTCTTTCTAATATTTCCTAGACACCTTGAGTTCTGGACTCCATTCCAAATCCCTTTTTGGGCCCCCCTCTTGGCTGCACCCTATATCAATCACTCTTGGGGGAGGGAGAAGGGGAACCTATATGCCATTTGTTTGCCAATGCAGTGATTCATTTGTAGGAATTGCTTGTTTGTGAGAATTTACAGGGACCCAGCCAAGTGAGGAGAGAGCTGGCCACACAAGCCCCTCACCTAGCGGAAAGGCATGGCATCTGGCTCTGCCAACAAATCCACACTGGCAGAATGTATTTTTCCCAACTGTCCTTGACTGTTGGATTGCTGCCTATATCAGGCACTCTCTTTCTCTCTCTCTCAGACCTCAAGCTTGCCCTATAGTGTTCCATTTGTCAAAATATCACATTGCTCTTGACCCCAAGGACATCTTAGTCCACTTGGGCTGCTATAACAAAACACCACAGACTGGGCATCTTAACTCTTTCCTGCCTCATTTAAAAGACAGCAACCCTAACATGGAGGCTCCACCCTCAGTATCTAAAAACCTCCCAAAGCCTTCACCTCCAATACCATCAGCTTAGTAGTTAGGGTTTCAGCATATGAGTTGGTCGAAGCTGGGGGGACTGTTTATACAAACATTCAGCCCATGAGATTCTAGTCCTGATTTCCTGGCACTAAACAGCCTTCATGTGGAGCAGATCAATTCCCAAATCTTAGCACTTAAATAAAAAGACAACTTCTTACCCAAGCCCTTCTTATAAACACTCGCACCCTATTTGCTCTTCCAAACCTTCCCAAACTGCAAGGAAGCCAAGAAATCTCTGGAACCTGGTGGGAGTACCCATGTCACTAGAGGCTGGCAGGACTAAAGCAGGTGAGGGGACCATGATCACACAAGGGCCAGGCAGTGGGTACAGCTCGAGGGCCATCCAGGGCCTGTACCAGGGTTGTCTTGAGAATTGCCCCATGTTCTGCTGTGGCTGTCTTGGAACTCATAATAGTCTTTGGACAAAATGCCCACATTCTCATTTTGCTGGAAAATTCAATATTCACTATTGCTGTCATGTGACATAGGCTAAGCATGGCCTCCCCAAACCCCAAGCTCAGATGTCTGGGACAAACACCTTTGCTAGTGAAGCCACTCCAAAATATGCCACATTGATATGTTGATTATTTTCAGCTGAAGGCACTTGAAAAACAACAAATGCTGGTAGAGGTTGTCTCTGAACACTGCCCCCACCCTTATCGGCCTAAGACAGACCCTGTAAAATTAACTGAACTGCCATCAGTCCTCTCCCAAGAATTTCATCAACCCCAGCAGAGGACACTAAAGGTTGGCATCATACCTAGACAGACTTTGTCACAAACTGTCATATCTCCCATCTAGTCTCCTAAGGGCCCAGTCATCCTGCCTAAAATTGTTTGCTCTCCCCTAAGAAGTCTAGGTCCCCACTCCCATTTTCCTGTAAAGATGTATATAAGCTCCAAAATTTTATAATTTTGCCTTTTTCCCCCTGTGTTCCCCCATTCACATAATATTAAAATTGAATAAATGACCCTGGCTGGTGTAGCTTGGTGGATTGAGCATTGGCCTGTGAACCAAAGGGTTGCCGGTTTGATTCCTAGCCTAGGACACATGCCTGGGTTGCAGGCCAGGTCCCTAGTAGGGGGCACTTGAGAGGCAACCACATTTCTCTTCTTCTCTCCCTCCCTTCCCCTTAGTCTAAAAGATAAATAAATAATATCTTCTACAAAATTGAATCAATGTGTATATATTTTGTCCTGTTAGTCTGCCTGCTGTTGGTTGATTTCATGAACCCAGCCTTCATATCAGGAGGGCGGAAGGGAAGTTTTTCTTCTGCAACATTACCAAGGGTAAACAACATCAACATCTAACCACCAACTAGCCTCTATTGAAACAGAGAGACCCACTCAGAATAGTAAGTTCATTTTGGTTTTTGTTGTTTTTTTTTTTTTGCTGATATGTAATTCTTTTTTTCCTTTTCTTTATTTTACTGATTATGCTGTTACAGTTGTCCCATTTTCCCCTTTCACTCCCCTCCACCCTGCCCACCCCCTCCCACCCACATTACCCCCTTTAGTTCATGTCCATGTGTCATAAGTTCTTTAGCTTCTACATTTCCCATACTATTCTCGCCCTCTCCCTGTCTATTTTCTACCTATTGTCTGTGCTTACTTATTCTCTGTACCTTTTCCCCCTCTCTCCTCCTCCCACTTCCCTGTTGCTAACCCTCCATGTGATCTCCATTTCTGTGGTTCTGTTCCTGTTCTAGTTGTTTGCTTACTTTGCTTTTGTTTTAGATGTGGTTGTTACTAACTGTGAGTTTGATGACTTTTTTTACTGTTCATATTTTTAATCTTCATTTTTTTAGGTAAGTCCCTTTAACATTTCATATAATAAGGGCTTGGTGATGATGAACTCCTTTAACTTGGCCTTATCCGGGAAGCACTTTATCTGCCCTTCCATTCTAAATGATAGATTTGCTGGATAGAGCAATCTTGGATGTAGGTCCTTGCCTGGCAGGACTTGGAATACTTCTTTCCAGCCTCTTCTTGCCTGCAAGGTCTCTATTGAGAAATCAGCTGACGTTCTGATGGGAACTCCTTTGTAGGTTATAGTCCCCTTATCTCTTGCTGCTTCTAGAATTCTCTCCTTCATTTTTACCTTGGCTAATGTAATTATGATGTGCCTTGGCATGTTCCTCCTTGGGTCCAACCTCTTTGGGACTCTCTAAGCTTCCTGGACTTCCTGGAAGTCTATTTCCTTTGCCAGATTGGTGAAATTCTCCTTTAGTATTTGTTCAAATAACTTTTCCACTTGCTGTTTTTCCTCTTTCCCTTCTGGTACCCCTATAATTCGGATGCTGGAATGTTTAAAGATGTCCTGGAGGTCCCTAAGCCTCTCCTCATTTTTTTGAATTCTTGTTTCTTCATTCTTTTCTGTTTGGTTGTTCCTTTCTTCCTTCTGGTCCACTCCATTGATTTGAGTCCCAGTTTTCTTCCCATCACTATTGGTTTCCTGTGCGTTTTCCTTCATTTCTCTTATTGTAGCCTGCATTTGTTCATCTAATTTATGACCAAAGTCAACCAATTCTGTGAGCTTCCTGATCACCAGTGCTTTGAACTGTGTATCTGATAGGTTGGCTATCTCTCGGTCACTTAAAAAAATTGGCTCTGAGGATTTTAATTCTGTTTGAGCCATCTTTTTTATTTTTTTATTTTCCTTTGGTCTGGTTGCAGGTGTTATGTACAGGCAGCGGAGCCTTAGGTGTTCACCTGGGCAGGGCACCGCAGTGGCTGGGTTGTGACGTTGTATGTGGGGGCAGAGTATGAGAGGGAACAATGGTGTCTGCTCCACTCTCACTAGGACTTCAGTCCCCTTTGCCACTTCCCACAGGCAAATTGGGCCCTTCTGGTGCTGGCTCCCAGGCGGGTGGGTTTGTGTACTTTCTCAGACTCTGTGGGTTTCCCCAAGGAGCCTCCTGAGGCTGAGAGAATCTCCCAGCCTCAACTCCCACGGGAGTTTTCAGTCAGTGCTCTTAGGCTTTGTTTCCTGGTGCTGGGTCCCTGGGCTGTGCGGTCTGTGTCGCTGCCCGTTTTCACTTAGTTTGTCTGCGTGCGAATGTGTGGTTGCAGACAGCCAGCTGCCTTGTGCGCCTCACTGGGTCTGCTCGTTGCCTCCCGCGCCCAGGGTCTGCCACCGGTCTGTTAGCTGCCCCTGCACTTCTGGGGTCCACCAACTGCCATCTGCGCCCTGTGAGCCTACATCTGCCAGCCACAGCTTTTTCCTGCTGGGACTCCTCGACCCCTCTCCGTAGGCCTCCGACTCCACCCCTCCTTACCAGTATGGATGTATGGTAGTCAGACTTCCGTTCAGTTCATTTCTCTCTGTTTTGGTTGTTTCTTATTTCTCAATTTTTGTTGTCCTTAGTTTTGGGTTGTGCGAGGAGGCACAGTGCGACTACCTATGCCTCCATCTTGGTTGGAAATATCAGAACAGTAAGTTTTAAGAACTGAAGGCGCTTGTGGTGGAAGAATCTGTGCCAATGAAATCTACAGGCAAAAGGTAAGGCTTCTTGCTTTGACTATACCTCCTGTTCAAGATGAAGCTACAGAGCTCTTCAAAGGGTACTGGCAGGCAAGGGTGGTGACAGTTATTTTTATACATTTGTCATTAAGTCTTTGGCATAAAAACAAATAATAGTTATAAAAGTGGTTTGAATAAACATTCCAGAAGCAAGCTTTTGTCCACTTTAAGATACCTTTAAAAAACTAAATCTGCCCTAGCTGGTGTAGCTCAGTGGATTGAGCGCCGGCCTACAAACCAAAGGGTCGCCAGTTCGATTCCCAGTCAGGGCTCATTCCTGGGTTGTGTGCTTGGTCCCCACTCGGGGGCCCATGAGAGGCAAGCACACATTGATATTTCTCTCCCTCTCTTTCTCATTTCCTTCCCCTGTGTCTAAAAATACATGAATAAAATCTTTAAACAATGACTAAATCTGCCATTGTGAAATTGAGTGCAATTTTATCTGTAGTACTTTCATATTTCTACTTTGGTAGAAATTTTAAGATTTCTGGCTGCTTATTCCCCAGAAACTTAAACACAGGGCAACGCATTTAAATTGTTAATTTTTTTTCTTCTACATATCATATCACGAGTATTATTTCCTCTCCAAAAAGGAAATAGCCAAAAGGTAAAAAAAAAATCTAGGTTGTTGTGGTCAGCTTGGAGCTTGGCACCAGCTGGCCTGACTTCAAGGGCCAACACTTAGGCTATATTTTTTTCAGCTCTTTGCTACTCATCTACAAAGTGGAGTTCATAATAATGCATACCTGGAAGGGCTGTTATGAGCACTAAATTGAATTAAATATTTATTGAGTGGTTACTGTCAACCAATGGTCAGTAGTGGCTGCCAATTCAACACCAACAGGAATCACCAAATTGGGGTACAGTGATGAAAGAAACTTTATTCAGTGAAAAATAGCTGTGAGACAGCCCTAGAACCAGGCCCTTTTCCAGCTAGGAAGCTGTGCTCTGCTGCTTGCCAGTCTGTTTGTGCTGCACTGGTCACCTCCACTCTGGCAAGACAGCTTCAGTATTTCAGTTCTGCCAAGGAGACTCATTTTCCATTCTCCAGTGGAAAAAGGAAGTGCACCTCTAGAACCCAGAGGGGAGCAGGCTTATGTGGACAGAAATCCCATTCCTGGTCCCTGATTTGTCTGTCCTCATGCAAATAAGGACTCCAAATCCTCACAGCTTGACTGATCCAAAAGATACTGTCCTGATTAGTCAGAATAGAGCTCTTCTGGTTGGTTGTAACCGTGAAGTTTTTGGATGGGGCAAGCCTCAGTCCTATTTTTTGAAATAGGATTCCAGGAACTCCTTAATAAGGGCTGGTTCTGATGGCAGAAACAGTGCAGACAGGCAGTTCAGTGCAGATTTCTCCATGAAGGGTAGTTTGTGTGACAGGCCACCTTGCAGAAATGGCTCCTAGGTTCTGTTTTGTTTTTTAATTTGAGCCACTGAGCTAGCAGGACCCCTTCTTAGCAAGTGTCTTACCCAGGATTCACATCACCTAGCTCATGATGAGCTGTAGAGAAGCATTTGTTAGATCAACTCTACATTTGTAAAGTAAATGGGTGAAATGGTTGATGCTAAGAATGTGCAGGCACGTACAACCCCAGATGCCTAGTGGACCTAGGATGGCAGGCTGGCATGCAGAGGACACTGCTGGCGTTGTTACTTTGAAAGCATAGTGCTAACTGCTCTGAACTCAGTGAACTTTTATGGGCATTGGAAATGCCATTAAGTTCCCTGGCCCATTTAGACAGTGGCACATAGGGTTAAAACAGCCAGGTAAGTGACCTGAAGACCAGAGTTTCTCAAGTTCTGATGTGCATATGAATCTGTTTAAATGCAGATTCTGACTCAAAACATTTGAGGTGGGGCCCCAAAGTCTGCATTTTTAATGAGCTCCCAGCTGACACTAAAATAAGTGGGAGGTAAATTTATTACACCTTATGTTTTTCTCTTGGAAGTCAATATAATAAGGAAACTTAACCTTGTGCATATAGGAATTAATTTAATAAGGGAATTAACTCAGAAACCAGTGACTTCTGTTAAAAACAAGGCAACAGGCCCAAAATGGAGCCACTTATGTTAAATTTCATGTCACAAAACTAACACTGAATTTGATTTCACTTTCAGTGCTCTCAGAAATGTCATCTCAAACCAGACAATCGTAAATCGCCTGGTCGGCACAACGTAGGTCACCTGCACAAGAAGCCCCGCCGTCCCCTAGAGAAGAGCAACTTCGCGACACCGAATGTACTTTCCTTGTATGACTCTCCTGTCCCCTCCCTTCTGCCTCTGAAAGTCTTTCACTTTGCACAGCTTCTTGGAGCTCCCTTCTATCTGCTACATTGGATGCTGCCCAATTCAAATGGATTTTAGTGCCGAAAAACTCTTAAAATGTTTTAATATGCCTCAGTTTATCTTTTATCAGTTCTATAAGCCTGAGTTCTGATGGGTAATTAGAGAACATTAATAATATCTAGCCTTTGGAGATATTAGAAGACTGGATGAAATCACACATACCAAGCACTTAGCACATGACCATCTCATCAAAGGGTTTGTTCAGGGGACATCATCAGTAAGAATTAGTGTTTCCTTTGGAACCCATTCCAGTTGTCTCTGCAGTTAAAAAGTCTAACTTTTTGCTATACTTCCAGTGTAAGCACAATAACATATATTCAGTACTATGACCTCAGATACCTGAAACACCATTTGCATCCAGTCTTGAGGTCTGAATTTATCTCTGGACTTTGGGGAGTCCAGGGTGGGGGAATAATGGGAAAGATGGTTTAGGAAGTTGGAAGCAAATACCGTTCTCATCCCCTGTGCTGAATAAGCATCAACATCCCCTTCCTCAGAAGAAATGCATCCCTCTTCCCCTCCCCTCTTCCCACCCCATGTCTGCCTCCTAGCCAGAGAAAATGTAGACTTGGGTTAAAACTGGTTATTTTGTATTTTATTTTTTTGCTACAAGCACACAGGATGACTAGAAAAAGGTATAAATCTGACTCCATGCACACCACAGATGTGCCTTCAGATTGGTTGTACTATTATCCAATAGAAAAAAAGAACTAGCATCTGCCATTTAACAAAATTCCTGTTTTCTTAAAGATTGTATTTATTTATTTTTAAAGAAAGAGGGGAGAAAAATATCAATGTGTGGTTGCCTCTCATGTGCCCCCTGCTGAGGACCTGGCCTCAAACCCAGGTATGTGCCCTGTCTGAGAAACGAACCAATGACCATTTGGTTCACAGACTGGTGCTCAATCCACTGAGCCACACCAGCCAGAGCATGAGAAATTCACCAATGATTTTCATTATCCACAACAAAATTTATTTTTATATAATTATATTTGGGAATTCTACAACACGTTCATTTTGCTTCTCGATCTTACTTTTGACACTAAGCAGTACTGTTGCCTTCTGCGAGCACAATTTACCACATTCTGCTGTGGACAAGCTTTGTTTTGCAAAGTCCAGGCTTTAGGCTCATTGTAGCAGAGAGAACCATGTGGGTCTATGAGACCAGTTTCATGTGACCACAAGTGCTCATTAAGGTACTGACCAGGGCTCGGACCTGTCAACAGCCCCATTCATAGTGGAGGGCTGAAGGCTGACATTTTAAATATGAATCAGATATCTGAGAATTAAGGGCATTATCATTTAATAATCAATCACTGTTTGATTTTTGGGTTATAACTAGGAAAGCAAAGAATTGAGTGAAACATCTATAGAAAAATTTCATTCCTATGCATATATTTTTGTAAATAGTGTTTCAGAGCATATATCTATAAGACAAAGCAAAAGCTGCTATACTACTATCACTGTAAACATAAGACTGTGCGAGCAAGGGTGCGTGAACTACCTAATGCGAAGAGGGAGGGGCCACCATCCATCTCATTAAGAGGCAGATTTCACTAAAATTCTGTTTTTGTTTCAAAATTATCAAAACTTATTTGTGTTTTAAAAATTTATGTATTTTATCCTCACCTGAGGACATGCTTATTAATTTTAGAGAGCAGAGAAGGGAGGAAGAAAGAGGAGAGAAACACCCACAGGAAAAACATGGATTGGTTGCCTTCCCTATGCACCCTGACCCAGATTCAACCCCCAAACTTTTGGTGTGCTGGAAGATGCTCAATCAACTGAGCCATATTATGAGGGCAAAACTTATTTATGTTTCAAACACTGGGTTTTGATCACCTACAAGTATTTTAAAATTTCAATTTACATACCTTTTTTTGTAGGGAAAGGTGGTAGATAAACAAAAAATACATCTTACATTAGGATGAAATTTTGAGACAGAAATGGAATACAAATGACTCGGGGAGAAAAAAAGAATCATCTAAAACATCTATTAATGAGGAATTTGGTTGTGTTATTTTACAAATTATGGTACCAAATTGATATTTCAACAGATACCTGTTAGATCTAGGCAGGCCTAGGAGGAATGGAAAATCAGCAGGTGAGAAAATGGCACAGAGGGAAGCTGCCTGCTGACCCTACCCAGGAAGATTAGGGTTTGGGGTCTACTATCTGGCATAACAGGATGCAGCTTTCACCCAGTAACCAGCTCTAGCCAATCAGACTCTAATACCCCAACTGTAGGTTTTTGCATTTAAAAACCCTGATCAAAGAACAACTGAGTGAGTCCCAACCTCCCTTGGTTGGCTCTACTCTCCCTCATTTCCCGCTAATAAACCCTGCTCTCCTTAGCTCACTGTATCTGTCCAGTTTCTTGAGGGACTCCAACCTAACCATACCTTTAAAAGACTGATGTATGTGACCATATTTTAAAACTCAAGGGTGGTATTTGCATCCTTGTAACTATTTCAACTAACCATGAAGATATTTTAGATGCCAACTTTGAAATGTATGAGATTTTAAAAATTCTTTTAGAGTGGATCCACACAAGAAAAACAAACTGGCAGGAGGGGGAATGAGGGGCTCCAGCCTCTGTGACTGAGGATGATTGGTGAGTTTTCTTTCCTGGTGCCGCCTGTGCAGTCAGCACCGGCCCCCCAACCCCAACTTCCCTTTGGAGACAAGAATTGTAAATGCACGATTATCTTTTCTTGAACACCTGTTCCTTACTGAGATGATACAACCTTTCTTTTTTTCCCCTCCCCCTTTGCTAAACCCTCCTCCCACCAACGCAAACTCTCAATACATTAATTCTCAAAATGTTCAAGGAAATGATTAGAAACCCCTTTTTAAAAATAAGAAAGCCACCCTGGCTGGTGTAGCTCAGTGGATTGAGCACGGGCTGCGAACCAGGCATTGCAGGTTCGATTCCCAGTCAGGGCACATGCCTAGGTTGCAGGCCATGTCCCCCAGCAACCGCACATTGATGTTTCTCTCTCTCTCTCCCTCACTTCCCTCTCTAAAAATAAATAAATAAAATCTTTAAAAAAAAATAAGAAAGCCAAGCCAAGAAAAAGGTAGGCTTTGGCCTTTTCACAGTGAAGACTCTTCATGACAAAGAACTTTCCCCAGAAGATGATTCTCCAAATAAATGCGGGGAGTTCAAAGGGGGACTTTGGGAACTAATTTGCTCAGAAAAGGGGTATTCTTCCTTTTTAAATTGCCCAGTTCCCTCTACCTCACTTCCCACCCTGAAGGGTGAAACGTACCCGTGCAGGGTCGACTTACCACACGCGGCTCCCAAACACAGGGTGCTGTGTTTTCACCGAGCTTCCATTTCCTTTCCAGTCTCAAGCACCCTGCCATTGCAGTATCCGACAGCGCAAAAGTCCTCCCAGAAATGCTCACTGCTCAAGGATAAAGACAGGGCCCAGGCAGGGATGCAGTGTGAGGTGCCACCACCAGATCTGCTCGACATCACCAGGGCCTCACCAAGCGCGTCATCTGAGGCACCTCCAGGCTCACCCACCAGGAACACGGGGTGGGGAGATAGGCAAACAGACAGAGCTGTGGAACAAGTCCCGGGGCACAAGCACCAGGGATGCACTAAAAGAATGTTCCAGCTCCATGCTCCTGCTTTGCAGGGCCATGCATTAATCACTCTGGGCGGAGGAAAGGGTGGGCTGGGAGGTCCTTGATTGCCTTGCTATGATTTGCATCCCGACCTCTGGATTCTTGCATTCGCGTGCAAGTGCATACACACAAACGCGCGTGCACAGGACTGAAGCAGGGCCCCTGCAAATAACCAGGAAACCCCTAGGGCACAAAGATGCATTGAGTTTACGTCACAAACCTTCACCGTGTTCGAAACTCTTTCTCAATTATTGTAGTGGCTCTGACAGCAGCAGGGGCAAGGCCGATCGTGTGCCTTTCTCCGGGAAGTGATGGTGGAATGCTCCACAATTTGATGTGTTGCTCCACATGGGACGTCTCGCGCACTCACAGATATCTTTGAGAAAGGAGTTCATGATGCCCAAGGCTTTGGACACGATGCCGGTGTCGGATGCACCTGCTTCAACAGATTTTACCTATAAACAGAGTAGCTCTCCTTACAGCCATGCTTATGTGCGTTTCTTGCATTCTTTTGCAACTTGGGGACTACTTTCTTGGTCTCGGGTCAGATTTCAAGGGACAAAGAATGATTAAATGTCTCTACTAATAGTCTGTAAAAGGAGCAACTCTATTTATATGTCGTATATTCAAATCAAGGACACAGCTTCTAGTTTCTGGTAGGGTCAAACACCCCCTAACGTCATCACTGGAAAAGATACATGCAAATTAAGGGATGGTGACTTCTTTTTCTGATTGGCTGTAGGCGCCATCCAATTGGCCATCTCACCTACCTCCGGGCCATATATAAGGGCTTGTTAGGTCTAGCAGCCTCTTTTTTGGGTTTTGCTTTTCCGTTCTTCTTTTTTGTCTTGGCTCTGGTTTAGGGATATGTCCGGCCGGGCAAGCAAGCAGGCAAGCTGGGAAGCAAGGTGCCAGCCAAGGCCCAGTCGTGCTCTTCACGCACGGGCCTACGCTTTCCCATAGGCCATGTACACTGCCTGCTTCGCAAAGGCAACTTGCTCCGAGCGCGTAGGCTCCCCGGTGTGGTGCTGGAGTATCTGACTGCCGAAATCCTGGAGCTGGCAGGCAATGTGGCCCCGCAATAACAAGAAGAAACGTATTATCCCGTGCCATCTGCCCCTGGCCATGCGAAATGACGAGGAGCTCAACAGGCTGCTGGGCCGCGTAACCGTCACTCAGGGTGGCGTCCTGCCCAACATCCAAGCCGTGCTACTGCTGAAGAAGACCGAGAGCCGCCACAAGGCCAAGAGCAAGTGAAGCAGCGGAGGCAGAAAGGGACTGCCTTGCGCCCTGGGGGTCCCCTGATGCCATAGGCTTTCTCCAGAGCCACCGAGTTTCCCGGAAAGAGCCTCACTGGGCCTCAGCGTGGCGGGCCGGTGCTCTACTGCACGGTTGCTCACCTGATGTGTGACCGCCATGCTCGTGAATCTTGCGACCAAACCCCTCCTGGGATTTAAATCTTTCTCACCCTGAAGGCACCCGTGTTATTACCAGTATTTAGTCTCCACAGTCTCGCTTGGTCACATTTAGAAGCCAAATGCGAACTATGTCTTTATCCTAGGGACAACCGGGTAGATTGTCCTGGTATGAAAAGTGTTATCTTCAGAATTTTCCATTTCTGGTTCTGATAAATAAACGGGTTCCCCCTTAAAATGTATGAGTGCTTCAGTGAGTTGAAATGGCAGTTTTTAAGGTCCATCGGGATTACGATAGAATTTATTGGGCTGAGAATTCTAAAGTCTGGGGAAGGACTTACTTTACTACAGGTGTTTTCAGTATTTAAAAGGCATTACTTTTAAAGGCGTTATAAAATTTTCAAGGGAACTTAACAGTAACTAAATGAAGGAAATTAAGTTGTTAAGATTGGGTTGGTGAAAGAATCTCTCGAATTGTTAGTTAACATCATAATAAAATAATTTGTACATTAAGCCTGATAAGAAAAAACTAGGTTTGTGAATTTAGTGAGTTTAAAGAATATTGTTAGGATCAGACTGTAATGTCTGCGTGGGTATTTCAGAAGTTGGCTGTTCACAAGCTCTACATTCTGTTACAAAGCAAGGTTGGAGAGATGCCTTCGAAATGCAGCTGAGAAATGGGAATGTTAATGGCACCTACCTCATGGGAAATAAGGGAATAAACGAGATAACCCCTAAAAAATAATTCCTGGTACAAAATAAGGGCTTTGTAAGTGTTAGTTATTTCTGTCATTATCCTGTTATCAATTTTTTTTCATTATAACAATAAGTACAGTAGTAAAACACTTCCGAAATATATTTTATCTTACTAGGTTTACTCACACCAGGGCTTCCCAGAACCATCTGGAGCTAGCCATCTACTAGTCTTTAGAAAATATCCCAGCTCTAAAAAAGACATAGGCAGCTGCTCTATTCACGTGAATGGAAACCATACCAGACTCCTCCATGGAGGAAGAGAGTAGAAAGAACCTCAGTGCTGAGCAGGCCATACCGCAGTGAGGAGCATCAATAGACTAGTGCTTTCTCAAGGTGCAGCCAGCATGTTAAACAGTGAGGGTGTTCAATTCTACTGTAAACTTGTGTTCAAATCCTTAGGTAGTATTGAAAATAAGTTTTCCAGGGGCAGGAGCTTAAGTATTCCAAGTTACCACCATGGCTCTTCAGCTTTTTAGTTTTTTGCTTTCTCGAGGCATTCTTGGAACAGAGGCTGTGATGTGGGAAGTACTCCTTGGCAGCAACTTCATTTGTCACCTCTAAGGCTGAGCTTTTCCCATGCAGCCAGCCGCAACCCACAGGGGCCATTTAATTTTTAATTGCCCCATCTAAATGCGGCCAGAGGCTACAACACTGGACAGAAAGTTTTGTTGGGCAGCTCCAGTCTAAAATCTGGTTATCTATCTGCGCTACCAGGTTTAAAAACCTGATGAAGTAAATAGAGCTACCTGCCTCTGAGAGAGCATCACACGACTCAGTCCACTTCCAGATGTACACAAGGGTTCTAACAGATACCCATACACCCACATTCACAACAGCATTATTCATATCATCCCAAAAGTAGAAACAGCTCAAATGTCTATAATAGATGGGTAGATAAATGTGGTCTGCCCACACTAGAGTACCATTACACCATAAAAAGTAGAGTGCAGTTCTGATTCATGCTACAACATGAAGCTTAAAAAACATTGTGCCGAGCCCTGGCTGGTGTGGTTCAGTGGATTGAGTGTCAGCCTGCAAACCAAAGGCTTGCCAGTTTGACTCCCAGTCAGGTCACATGCCTGGGTTGTGCACCAGGCCAGGTCGCCAGTAGGGGCCACATGAGAGGAAACCACACATTGATGTTTCTCGCTCCTTCCCTTCCCCTATAAAATAAATTTTAAAAATCTTAAAAACAAAAAACATTGTGCCAAGTAAAAGAAGTCAGTTACAAAAGGCCACAGTATATGATCCCATTTACATGAACTGTCCGGAATAAGCAAATCTATAGACAAAAAAATAGGTTAGTTGTTGCCAGAAACTGAGGGTGATGGGAAAAATGTGTAGTGACTTTCCTCCGGGGGTGATGAGAATGTTTCGGAGCTAGAGAGGTAAAGGATTGCACAGCACTGGGAATGCACCAAATTGCATTCACCAGACGGTTAGTTGTATGTTATAGAAATTTCACCTTGATTTTAAAAGAAATCAATGTAATGGTAGGTTACCAAAAATGAGACTGGGTGTCTCCATTATTTTACCCAGCAGGTGGAGGGTGGGCTGGACAGGCTGGCTTGGCTGCCAGTGCCCATGGGAGACCATGTAGGAAGAGGGGTGTGGACTTCCTCTGGGTGGCCTTTCCTTGGACCACTGTGGCACATCACACTGGGATTCTCAATCACTCTCTCCATATCTTTATAGGGTAATTACATTGAGAAAGATGAGAAAAACAGGTGAGGTACTGGAGGAACAATGCAACCCAACCAGTCTCAGAAACATCTACATGCACTGCAGGTAAATTTCCTCAGTCTAGGCTCAGCGTGGCCCACAACCCACAGCCTATCTAACCCTCCTGGATATGGGTCTGTCCCTGGTCCCTGACCAACATCTAGTCTCCTCCCGGGTGTGTCATTTCCTGTCTGCTCACCAACATGTTTGAGAATCCTTCAATTATAAAAACAAATGTCCCCCCCCAACACATACACCCAATTTCTTTGCTCAATAAGCATTCGGTGGTGCATGTCAGAGGAAAACTGGGTCGCCCAGCTTGAATGCTGTCGGGCCTGGGCTGGGCTGAGCTATTGTCTTAAAATCTTGCCCTACTGCATGGTGGCCCCAACCCTGGTCAGAACCTACCTGTTCATTATTAGGCAAGCCCGACCGAGGCTTTACTTTTCTCTGACACCTGCCCAGCAATAGCTCTAACTGCATCCTCCCTTTGGCCCTCTCTCCTCCCTCCTCTCTAGTCAGCTCTGACCCACTCCCTACTATGTGGGATATCAGGTCCTGACACTTTCTCCTACTGGCAGCTCCTCTTGCCAGCACTGCCCTTGGGCCTAGAGGCTGCCTTCATGGTCAGCACCCCTGTCTTCAATTTGCCCCCAGCTCTGTGTGGCATCCTTGCAGTTCTGTTCTCAAAGTTGAGGGTCAGCGGTTGGACCTGGGCTCACAGGAAAGCTGGTGATAAGTGAGCATGCTGAAGGCTGGCTCCTGGGCATTTGGGGCCATGGGGGAGTCAGCAATTGGTCAGCTGAAGGGTCAGTGCTGGGTCAGCTGAGGTGTCAGTGGTCAACTGGGACTCAGTTGGGTGTCACCATCAGTCACAGGTCAGTGAGGGTCTTTGGAAAAGTACTGGTCCAGCAGCCTCCCTCACACTTCTGTGTGTCTTGGTTCTGTCTATCTCCTTGGCTAATTCAGGCTTTCTCACATGGTCCCCAGAAGATGAAGAGTTCCCAGGACTCCTGATGCCCAGCCTATGGGCTATCCTTCATGCCCCATGCTAGGGGTCATGGCAAGTCACAGAACACTCTGGATCCAGAGGAACAGCCTCCTCCCCACTCTAGGAGAGCAAGGGCCATGCTGCCATCCACCATGGGTTCTCTCCACACACACATCCACACAGGTGCCAAGCTCCAGCTCTGGCTTGGATGCACTTCCCGGTGGCTACATCAAAGGCATAGCCCCTCACCACCACCTTCCCCAGTCAGGTGAATGGTCCCACCATCCACTTGCAACTGAGTTAACTAAAATAGACAAATAAAAGCTGCCTTGATCTCTTTCTCTCCATCCCTGCCCACAAGGAGACCAACAGCAAGTCAGGAATCATTGGGATGCAGGCCCATCTCTCCATGTCAACTGCTACCATCCTAGTCCTGGATTCCACCTAGAGTGGGCTGAAGGGTGCTCCCTTAAGATATGCCCACATTCAGATGTTTGGAATGTGTGACTTTGACCTTGTTTGATAGAAAGGTCTTCGCAGGTATAATTCAGTTAAGGGACTTGAGATCATCCTGAATTGGGGTTGACCCTAATCCAAAGACAGGTGTCTTTAAGAGATAGAAGATGCAGAGACTTGGGAGAAGGCCATGTGAAAAAAGGCAGAGATGGGGTGACTTGGCACAAGCCAATGGATACATTGAGCCACCAGTACCTGGCAGAAGCAGGAAGGACCCTTCCCTGGAATTTCCCTGGGGAACTGGCTTGCCCACACTTTGGTCTCAGACTTTGGCTGCACACCTGGAGAGCACTGTTTCTGGTCCCTCAGCTTGTAGGAATTTGTTACAGCTGCCAGGAAATTCAAACACTATTGTTACAGAACAACAGGGGGTGCCTAGAGGGGGCTGAGGCAATATACTATTACCCAAAAGGAACCCCTAGGTTTGTTATGTCTGCCGCCATAGGAAAGACGTCTCTCAATGCCAGAGACTTGTGACAAGGAAAGGAAATGTTAATTTAATGCTATACAAACTTAAAGTAGTGACCTAATGTCTTCCTCAAAATCCCAAAGTCCCTTAAACCACCCACAAACACACACAGTCCTTCCTTCCCCCTTTGCCCATTTTGGGGTACCATATCTCAGGAAAGGAAATAGAAGTCCTTGGGTCAGGCAGCCCCTGGTTCTTCCCAATAATCCATCTACAGCTGGTAGGCCTTCCTTGGTTCTCCACACCCTCAGCTGTGTCGCCGGTATCTCAGCTAAAGCTGGGTGGTGGTTCCCCTACTACTGTTGCGGGAGTCCCCACCCTGGCAAAGCCACATGGTCCTCTCTCCTCCAGGGCCACAGGAGTCCCCACTCAGCCAAATCCGAGTGGTTCTCCCTGACAGGGCTGTGGGAGCCTCCACTCTGCCAAAGCTGCATAGTTCTCCCCTGCAATGGCTGCCGCATCTGGGTTTAAATACCCACGCCAGTCTTCCTCTGCAGCCCCATTTCGGACTCCTCCCACACTCAGCCACACCTGCCCTCAACCTCCCATTCTTTCCAGCCTTTCTGGCTGCCATCATGGGTCTGGGCAGGTGTGGCCCCATGTCATGGAGCCAATCATCCCCAAGCTCCCCGTAGGCATTTAACTCTGGGGACCTGCCCCTGCAGTTACATCTTGGGGGGGAAGTTACTTCCATTCCCCTAGCTCAGAGTATGACCACAGCTATTTAACATATGTATGTAACCAGTCAAAGGTTATAGATATGTTAAATGACCATGCCAGAGGTTAACTGCAAGGCTGTTGCTATGCGAAACAGCTCTCAATGTCCTTGCTCCATTTGTCCCTTCCCCCACCCACACCTGGGGTGTGGGGGGTGGTGTGAAGACATCCTAATATTTCCTGAATACCTTCAGTTCTGGACCCCATTTCAAATGCCCATTTGGGGTCCCCCCCTCTTGGCTGCACCCTGTAACACTCTCATTTTTTATCTACTAATCTCCCACTACCCACACCACAGCATAAGTGAGATGCTCCTGTTGCAGAAATAACTCACACGCAGGAGAGGTGGCGGAGCACGATTCTTTATTACGTGCGGGCCCAGGGGAAATTCCAAATCCTGAGCACAGTTCTTTGTCTCTCTACAGTATTTATAGGGTTTCATCAATATATCAGAAATAGAATGTCAGAAACAAGGCACCAGGCTGGTACAAGATTTAGAGGTCCCAGGATTCAAGGTTAACAAATGGCTTATCTAAACATTTGTCTGTTATTTACATAGCCTGGTCAGGCT
>PVIA01013063.1:0-34248 GCA_004024845.1 Tonatia bakeri | reverse complement strand
CTGGCATAAGAACAGGCACATGGACCAATGGAACAGAACAGAGAGCCCAGAAATAAACCCAAGTCTCTACAGTCAATTGATATTTGACAAAGGAGGCAGCGACATAAAATGGAGTAAACATAGCCTCTTCAACAAATGGTGCTGGGAGAACTGGACAGCAACATGCAAAAAAATGAAACTAGAACACCAACTTACACCTTATACAAAAATAAATTCAAGATGGATAAAAGACTTAAATATAAGCCGTGACACCATTAAAGTACTAGAGGAGAACATAGGTAGGAAAATCTCAGACATATCACGCAAAAATTTTTTTACAAACACATCCCCCAGATCAAGAGACATAAAGGAAAGAATAAACAAATGGGACCTCATCAAAATAAAAAGCTTCTGCACAGCTAAAGAAAACAGTATTAAAATAAAAAGAGAATCAACTGTATGGGAAAACATACTTGCCAATGATACCTCATACAAGAGTTTAATCTCCAAAATATATAAAGGACTTCCACGACTCCACTCTAAGAGGACAAGCAACCCAATTACAAAATGGGCAAAAGACTTGAACGGACACTTCTCCAAGGAGGACATACAGAAGATCCAAAATCACATGAAACGATGTTCAATATCACTAGCTATTAGAGAGATGCAGATTAAAACCACAATGAGGTACCACTTCACACCAGTCAGAATGGCCATCATAAGCAAAACAACAAATAACAAGTGTTGGAGAGGTTGTGGAGAAAAGGGCACCCTAGTGCACTGTTGGTGGGACTGCAGACTGGTACAACCACTGTGGGAAACAGTATGGAACTTCCTCAGAAAACTCAAAATGGATCTGCCTTTCGACCCAGCAATTCCACTGCTGGAACTATATCCTCAGAATCCTAAAACACCAATCCAAAAGAACCTTTGCACCCCAACGTTCATAGCAGCACAATTTACAATAGCTAAGTGCTGGAAGCAACCTAGATGCCCATCAGTAAATGAATGGATGAAAAAACTATGGTACATTTACACAATGGAATTCTATGCAGCAGAAAGAAAGAAGGAGCTCCTACCCTTTGCAACGGCATGGATGCAACTGGAAAGCATTATGCTAAGCGAAATAAGCCAGGCAGTGAAAGATAAATACCATATGATTTCACCTTTAACAGGAACCTAAACAACAAAACAAAGAAAGAAGCAGGTTGTAGTCAAAGACACTGCATTAAAGGAGAGGCAGAAAGTGACCAGAGGAGAGAGAAGAGGGAATTTCAGGGGAAAAGGGGAAGGGTTTACAGGAACAAAGTTAAGACACATGGATAAAAACTAGGGGGAGGGTAGTAATGGGAGAGAAGAGGGGAGGGGGATGGGTCGGGTTGATTGGGAGTAAAGGGGAGAAATCTGTACTTGAACAATCATTAAAAAAATATTTCTATTACCAAAGAATTCTTAAATTCAAGTGAGAAGTCTGCATTGGTCTCTTGCTATGGGACAGGTACTATTTCAGGTGTCACTGTTTCATGCAGCAGTGGCAAGACCCAGAGCTTCCTCCACTGCAGCTCACATCCTGGTGGATATCAGCAAGTTTACAACTGTATGCACACAAAGTCATTTCAGATAACAGTAAACAGTGGGAAGAAGATAAGTCAGGACTCTGACTGATTGGTGAAGGGAAGCCCCTTTGAGCAGAAGGCATCTAAGCTGAGACCTGAATGATGAGAGGGAGTCCCTGTATGTGAGGACCTGGTAGGAGGGAGGGTTCCTGGCAGATCAGCAGTGTACAGAAAATCCCTGATATGAAAGAAGCTGGCTGGAGCAGACTTCAAAGGTGTTGATCTATGTAAAAGGTACAAAATGTGGAAACCAACCAGCATCCAGGACTAAGATCTTGAGCCAAGGGCCGCCATATTTGGTGATAGAGGTTGTGCACTGGACAGTTCTTGGGAGAGCCATTCATGCACACCAGGATTTGTAATCTTTCTGTAAAGAGCCAGACTATAAATATTTTAGTCTTTGTGGGTCTCTGTCACAGCTACTCAATTCTGCCATTGTGTGCTGAAACAACTATAGACAATACAGCATGGGGCAAAAGTAGGTTTACAGATGTGAGTATGCAAAACATAGTTTATTCTTGTATTATTATTTATTATTGTATTATTTCCCACATGAACAATTGTCAACCTACTTTTGCTCTACTTTGTATATAAATGACTGGGCATATCTGTTTTAATAAAAATTTATGGACACTGAATTTGATTTACAAAATAAAATTCAAATAATTAAGATGAATCTTCTTTTGTTGTATTTAAATTTTTTTAAAAGATTTTAATTTATTTTTAGAGAGATGGGAAGGGAGAGAGAGAGGAAGAGAAACATTGATGTACAAGAGAAACATAGATTGGTTGCTTCTTGCATGCCCTGAACTGGGGACCTGGCCTGCAATCCAGGCATGTGCCCCAACTGGGAATCGAACCAGTGACCTTTCAGTTTGCAGGCCTGCACAGTCAATCCACTGAGCCACACCAGGCAGGGCAAGATGAATCTTCTTTTTATTTTTTCCCAACAAGTGAATAATGTAGAGTCTATTTCTAGTTTGTGGCTATACAACAGGCAGCAGTTTGGGCTTGGTTCACAGGCTGATGTAAACCAAGTAGTGGCCTGGTCATCTGATTTTCCATGTTCTTTCTTCACTGTCTTTGCTTATACTGTTACACCCAGCTGGAGGTTTACTCTCTTCTATGCCCTCCATTCCCTGGACAGCAGCTGCAAGCCTGGCATGGGAGTTACAATGATGATTAAGGCACCTTCTTCATTTGAAGGAAGCTCCCAAATCATTCATCTCTCTAGGATCTGGCAAAGCCCTTACCAACAGTGAAACATCCCAGGTCCTGCTGCTCAATAGTGCTTTCTTCCTCTTCTGTAGTCTTGGAGTCCTGCCTGTCTGCTTGGTATTTACTCCTAATATGTCCTTCCTTGAGCTACACACTTCTCACCTTTTGGAGCAGGACTGCTGTTTCTGATTCTCCAGTTGTGCCTACTGAGTGCACTGTTGTGATGTACTTGTTGAATTAATTTTGAAAGAGCTTGATCTGGAAGGAATGCGACAGGTGGAAAACTTGGAAAGAAAAGAGCTATGATCTATCCCGTCCACTGAGAACGTACTTTCTTCTAAGGAACCGCAGTTGTGTGGATGCAGGTAGAAGTTTTACACTGGGATGAGTTACTCCAGCATTTTTACCTGCACGTTCCGAGTCAGTTGGGTGCCTCAGTTCTTTCAGCAGAACCTGCCTTAGGCACTTAACCTTTCGTGTCTCAGGTGTGCCAAGACAAAAAAAAAAATGGCCCAAATGAAAGAACAGATCAAAGCCTCAGAACAAATACAACTAAGTGATGAAGAGATAGCCAACCTATCAGATGAACAGTTTAAAACACTGGTAATGAGGATGTTCACAGAATTGGTTGACTTTGGCCGCAAATTAAGTGATAAAATGAAGGCTACGCTAAGTGAAATAAAGGAAAATGTACAGGGAAGCAGTAGTGATGGCAAGGAAACTGGGATTCAAATCAATGGTGTGGACCAGAAGGAAGAAAGAAACATCCAACCAGAAAAGAATGAAGAAACAAGAATTCAAAAAAATGAGGAGAGGCTTAGGAACATCCAGGACATCTTTAAACATTCCAACATCTGAATTATAGGGGTACCAAAAGGAGAAGAGGAAGAGCAAGAAATTGAAAACTTATTTGAACAAATAATGAAGGAGAACTCCCCCAGTCTGGCTAAGGAAATAGACTTCCAGGATTTCCAGGAAGCTCAGAGAATCCCAAAGAAGTTGGACTCAAGGAGGAACACACCAAGGTGCATCATAATTACATTACCCACGATTAAAAATAAGCAGAGAATCTTAGAAGCAGCAAGAGAAAAGGAGACAGTTGCCTACAAAGGAGTGCCTATCAGACTTTCAGTTGATTTCTCAAAAGAGACCTTCCAGGCAAGAAGGGGCTGGAAAGAAGTATTCCAAGTCATGAAAGGCAAGGACCTCCATCCAAGATTGCTCTATCCAGCAAAGGTTTCATTTAGAATGGAAGGGCAGATAAAGTGCTTCTCAGATAAGTTCAAATTAAAGGAGTTCATCATCACCAAGCCCTTATATGAAATGTTAAAGGGATTTATTTAAGAAAAAAAGGTAAAAAATATGAAAAGTAAAATGACAACAAACTAACGGTTATTAACAACCACACCTAAAACAAAAGTAAAAACAAACTAAGCAAACAACTAGAACAGAAACAGAACCACAGAAATGGAGATTACATGGAGAGTTATCAGCAGGGGAGTGGGAGGGGAAGAGAGGGGGTAAAGGTACAGAGAATATAAGTAGCATAAATGGTAGGTGGAAAATAGACAGGGGGAGGTTAAGAATAGTATAGGAAATGTAGAAGACAAAGAACTTAAATGTATGACCCATGGACATGAACTAAAGTGGGGGCAGAGGGGAATGTGGATGGTAGGGGCTGTGCAGGGCAGAGGGAGATAAAGGGGGAAAAATGGGACAACTGTAATAGCATAATCAATAAAACATATTATTTTAAAAAAAGAAAGAGCTTGATCGTATCAGGAAAAGTTGGCCTCAGGTGATGGGGGCAGGATTTAGTGAGACAGAGGAGATGGGTGGGGCATTGGAAGAGGGGTTTGCCTTGGTACTGAGGCTGGATTTAATTGGCATTAATTACTATTAATTCTACTGTCTCATTGTGTTAGGCTGCCTCATGAATGGCTTTTTATAATGTTTTACTGTTGAAAGTATTGTCATTTATAGAAATTAGTACGCAGCTCCTCTGCTGTAATTACTGTCTGCTCCCTGGCTAAACTGTGCTGTCATCTGTCAATGATGTTGGCTTTAATGCTTTGGTGACTTCTCCCTTTTGGCTGACAAGGCCAGCCTCTCATTTAGTGGTTACTGTTTGATCTGAAAACATAAAAATAACTATTCTAGTCTAAGTAATCATCATCTCTTGCTTGGATTATTGCAGTAGCTTACTAACTAGTCTTTTTACTTTTTCCCAAAATACACTCTCAACTCAGGAGTCACTCTGATCCCATTCATAAACACACATCAGCTTAAGTAACACCTCTCCTCATCCCAGCAGTGACCAACTTTCCCAGATTGGATGAAAGCCCATGTTCTTGTAATGACTCAAAGACGCATGGGAAGGATTCTTAAACGTCGTTGTGCCCTGGAACCCTCTGGGAGAGTAGCAAAGCCTATGGACCATGTCTTAGGATGTCTTTAAGTGCACAAAATAAAAGGAACAGAATTTCAAAACAAATCAATTGTCTTATTCTGCTCAAGCTGCTATAACAAAATACAATAGACTGAGTGGCTTAAACAACAGGAATTTATTTTCTCATTGTTCTGATGTTGGAAGTTCTGAGGTCAGGGCACCATCACATCAAGTTCTGGTGAAGCCCTTCTTCCTGGGTTGCAGAGGGTGCCTCCCAGCTTTCTGTGATCTCAATGGCTTTCTTTGGTATATGGCCAGGGTGAGAGAGAGAAAAATCTCTTTTTCTCTTCTGATAAGGCACCAATTCTATCATGAAAGACCCACTCTCATAACTTAATTCCCTCCCCAAAGCCCCATCTCCACTTACCATCATATTGGGTTGGGACTTCAATATAGGAACTTTAGAAGGACCAAACATTCAGTCCAGAACACCAATTGTATTGAAATATAGTTATCAAACTAAACATAAAAAAATTAGGATATAGTAATATATGTACTTCTTTATTAAAGGGTATTAAAATACATTTTAAAATATCAACTAGTTTAAGTTTATTTTTGGAAAACATATTAGGGTGAAGGTTGTAGTGGCTTAGCTTGAATAATAACATCCAACCACGGGGTGGTCTTGGGCAAGACAAATGCATGTTATGTTAGATATGAAAATGCAGCTGTTATTCTTTTTCCAAACTAGTTCATGGATACATTGAACTCTCCATGGGCTTGGCACAATATGATCTAACCCTCTGCTCCTAATTCTTCAGAACTTTTCCCTCACTTGTTCACCTCTCTTGCTCTTCTTTGGCCCTGTTGCTCTTTCTCCAACACTCCAGGCACATGTCTGCCCCAGGATCTATGAACCTGCAGTTGTCTCTATCTGAACTGTTCTTGCCAATATCTACATGGTTCACTCCCTCACTTCTTTCAGATCTTTCCCCAAATACCACCTTCATCCTCTGAATATTTCCCACAGATCCTGTGGTCCCCATTCTCCTATCCCACTTTATTTTTTTGTATTGCCAACTCACCTACCCTCTATTTTCCTTAAGTATTGTCTCTGTTCTCTGTGACCCAAACTAGAACATAAGATCCATGTAGGTGGAGATTTATTGTTTTTTTTTTTCCTTGAATTATCCCCAATGATTTAAACAGTATTAGGCACAGAGCAGGAACTCAATAAATATTTATTGATCAAATGAACAAATAAGTTGATATTGGCCCAAGGAAAACTAATCAAAGTTGTAAGTTTGTTATTTAATTGCCTACCTAATTTCGATATACTGAACCCATTTTTTCATTGGTCTTCACTACTACATTGGAAATGGAATCTTAAGTGCAAATAAAATCTCCTTTACAAATTCAGTAAATTTGGGGAAAACACCTACTTCAGGGTAATGTGATTATTGAGAGAATATATGGGGTGCAAGAGTGCTGAAATGGGCCAATCCTGGGTCATTGTCTAGCTTTGTAACCCTGGGTGGGAACCTTACCTTTCTGTACCTCATTTCTTCATTTGTAAGGGGAGAGAGGATACCCCTATTGATGTCAAAGGGTTGCACTGAGCTTTAGATGAGATAATTCATGAACAGTGCAAATCAGACTCAAGAAATAAAGGACAGTAACCAGAAGGGAGGTGGGAGGAGATATTGGGGTGATTAGGGAAAAGGGTCATCAAGGAACATGTATAAAGGACACATAGACAAAGCCAAAGGCGGGTAGGATGGAGGGTGGGAGGTGGAAATGGCTGGGGTGGGAGGGATTGGAGGAAGGAAATGGAGACAACTGTACTTGAACAACAATAAAAAAGATTAAAAAAATAAAAGAAATAAATGCCAGCTGTTGGCTGCACCTGTAATAAGTCAAAGAAGAAGAAAACAAAGGATCCCAGGAAGCTTTCTGCTCTGCAGGAGACCTTGCAGGTCCTGGGGTAAAAACAGTTTTGCCAAAGAGGACATACTGTGCTGGTGTCAACTCCCAACCTGCCCCATGTTCTGCTGTAGACTTGTCCACCAGGAAAACTTTGTGTTCAAAGCCAGCCCCAGCTCTGGCTGCCTGTGGATGCCTCTGGCTTTGAGAAAAGGCCCTATAAATCAGAGCTGAAGCGTTGGGATGGAGGAACTTAGGCTAGGCCAAGATTCAAAAGGCAGCAGGAAATGAATACATTTGTTAGAACACATGGTAAAGGGAACTCTAAATGTCTGAAGAGTGAGTCATCAGGTACACTGAGCTAGTGCACAGTGCCTGGTTCCCAGACTGATGGGGACTATTGGGAGATCAAACTATGAATAATATGGTATACATTCTAGCCAACAGAAATTATTTTCAGATTAGCTTCTGTTTCAAATTATCCATTGCCTGCTTTCTGTTTATTAATGCAGGTGATTGGAAATTCACTATAATATATTATGTATTATTTTATTTCATCATTCACTAGGTTTATTAATGACCAGCTATATATGAAGATGATATAGAATTTTAAGCTTTACAAAAATAATCTCATGTTATCCTGAGAACATGAAGGAAATAGAAGCCAACTTATTTCAATGATTAATTCATTGATTGATTAGTTGGTTGATTGAGTCATTCAAAAAAATCCTTACTGAGCACCTACCATGTGCCAGACACTATGCTAGATGCTGGGGGTGGATAATAAAGCAAAGACTTGCCAACATTGAACTTAAATTCTATAGGAGAGATGGAACATAAATACCTAAGCACATAAGCAGGTACTATAATGTCAGGAACTGATGGCACTAAGAAGAACAACAAAGTTGAGTTGGGGATGGTAGTTATAGAAGTATTGGTAGGTAGAAGGTGGCTCTGAGCAGAGAGACATGAATGGAGTGAACACTTACGTTGGGGAGGAATGGTGTTGCTGGGCTCCTCTGTGGAGACTGAACCATAGAAAAATGAAATGACATTCCCAGGATCTCACAATCAGATGGTTGTTGAGCTGGGGCACTGCTCTGGCCTAAAGTTTGTCGCCTGTACCACCGGTTTTAAAAACATTGTCCCTCCCTTCAAGAAAGCCTGCAGTAGAGTCTTGAACCAGCTGTTACTCCAGAATCCTTTGCAAAGTGCATATGTACACACATCTTAGATAAGTAGGTACATGCACAGACTACTGCCCAAAGCAGGGGAAGGAGTTCTTTTCTTAAAATGAGGTGTTCATGTCTGCTCTTTTATTCTGGAGATTAGCATATGAAAGTGTTTGCTGAGCTTCAAACCTTGAGATGAGCTAATGCAACACTCAGAGAAAGAAAATGTCATCGCAAATTCTCATTTATGTAAAGTCAGTAGCAGTTTTCAGTCACAATAACCTTCAGAAATAAAACTGGTAACTTTTGTTTCTTGTAAGAACTTACTCTTATGATGGCTATTCTTACTCTTGTGGTGGCTATTGAATTTCTAACCAAGATGGAGTTGCAGGTAGATACACTGTGACTCCTGGCACAACCAAAAGGACAACAACAAATTTAAAAAACAAAAAATAACCAGAACTGCCAGAAAATCAAATTGTATGGAAGTCTAACAACCAAGGAGTTAAAGAAGAAACATTCATCCAGACTGGTACGAGGGGCGGAGACAGGCAGCAGAGGCAGAGAGGACTCATGGCAAGGCAGTGGCTAGAGGCCCAGGCAAGGTGGCAGCTGGCAGAGTAGGTGGTTCTGCATTTGCGTGTGTATAAACCAGAAGGAACATCTGGGGAGCGAGAAAGATGGCACAACCCAGGGTTCCAGCACAGGGAAATAAAGCCTCGAAACCTCTGACTGAAAAAAGTTGTGGGGTTGACATGGTGGGAGAAACTCCCAGCCTCAAAGGATGGTTCATTGGAGAGACCCACAAAAACATACACAAACCCACTCACCTGGAAATCAGCACCAGAAGGGCCCAATTTGCTTGTGAGTAGTGGAGGAAGAGACTGAAAGTCAGCCGAGGGCCCAGCAAGTGGCATTGTTCCCTCTCACCCTCCTCCACATACAGCACCACGACACAGCAATGTGGGTTGCCCTGCCCTGGCAAATACTGAAGGCTCTGCCCCTTACATGTAACATGTGCACCAAGACAAATTATGGCCCAAATAAAAGACCAATGAAAACTCCAGAAAAAATACAACTAAGAGACAAAGAGATAGCCAACCTATCAGAGGCACAGTTTAAAAAACTGGTAATCAGGATGCTCACAGAAATGGTTGAGCATTGTGACAAAAAAGAAGAAAAAATGAAGGCTGTGTAAAGTGAAATAAAGAAAAATGTACAGAGAACCAACAGTGAAGAGAAAGAAACTGGGACTCAAATCAATGGTGTGGACCAGAAGGAAGAAAGAAACATTCAATTAGAACAGAATGAAGAAACAAGAATTCAAAAAAAAAAAAAAATGAGGAGAGGTTTAGGAACATCCAGGACATTTTTAAATGTTACAACATCTGAATTATAGGGGTACCAGAAGGAGAAGAGGAAGAGCAAGAAATTGAACACTTATTTGAACAAATAATGAAGGAGAACTTCCCTAATACGGCAAAGGAAATAGACTTCCAGGATTTCCAGAAAGCTCAGAGAGTCCCAAAGAAGTTGGACCCAAGGAAGCACACACCAAGGCACATCATAATTACATTACATAAGATGGAAGATAAGGAGAGAATCTTAGGAGCAGCAAGAGAAAAGGAGACAGTCACCTATAAAGGAGTTCCCTTAAGATTATTAGCTGATTTCTCAAAAGAAACCTTGCAAGCAAGAAGGGGCTGGAAAGAAGTATTCCAAGTCATAAAAGGCAAAGACCTCCATCCAAGATTGCTCTATCCAGCAAAGCTATCATTTAGAATGATAAAATAAAAGCTATTATTTAGAAGGGCAAATAAAATGCTTCCCGGATAAGGTCACATTAAAGGAGTTCATCATCACCAAGCCCTTATTATATGAAATAGTAAAGGGACTTATCTAAGAAAAAGAAGACAAAAAATACAAATAGTAACGTGACAACAAACTCAAACTATCAACAAGTGAACCTAAAAAAAACCAAAAAGAAAAATGAACTTAGCAAACAGCTACATCAGGAACAGAATCAAAGAAATGGAGATCACATTGAGGATTATCAGTGGGGAGGGGAAGGGGGGAGAATAGGGCAAAAGGTACAGGGAATAAGAAGCATAAATGGTAGGTAGAAAGTAGATAGGGGGAGGTTAAGAACGGTATTGGAAATGGAGAAGTCAAAGAATTTATATGTATGATCCATGGACATGAACTAAGGTGGAGGAATACTGGTGGGGAGGAGGGTACACAGCAGAGGGGAATAAAGGGAAGAAAAAATGGGACAACTGTAATAGCATAATAAAAAATGTATTAAAATTAAAAAAAAATCTTGCTCTTGTTCTGCCTTGCAAGTACATGAGTTGGAAACATGCAATGAAGATGTGGTTTCTGAGGTAGAAGCTGCACTATCCACTCACAGCAGCTGGGTAAGGGGACTCAGCAGCTAGTTCCAAAAAGAAGTGGAGAGAGACTCTAAAACCAGAGGAAGAAACCAAAAGCATTTTTATTTTTCTTTGTTCTTTTGAAAGGTTTGTTTGATACTTCAGAACCCAGATGGTATTCCTTACCCCCTTAAACAATTTTTTTTTGTGTTCTGATCTTTTTGTATGTGGCATATATTGTTTTCATTGTTGAGATCTGATTATATTTACAACTGAGTTTCTTGTCTTTTAATTAGCAATACTATGTTACATATTTATTTCTTCATATCATTAAAAACTCTGTATAAACATCATAAAGAGTTTAAAAATTCACTCCTCTACTTTGAAATTATTATGTTCATTGTGGAAACTTTGGAATACATAAAAAAATTACTTTATGTGCCAAAGGACACTATCTACAGACTGAAAACCTTCAGCATGGGAGAAAATCTTTGTAAATCACTTATTTGATATGGGATTGATATCCAGATTATGTTAAAGAACTCCTCCTAATACACAGCAACAAACACAAGAAAAAGCAAGCCACCCAGTTTTAAAAAATGGGCAAAGAACTTAACCAGGCATTTCTTCAAAAAGGTATATGGATACCCAATAAGTATATGAAAAGATGCTCAGCATCTATTATTTTGTGTATGTCATGTGCAGCTGAGTGGGCTCCAACTCCTGAAGATCCCATGTACGAGTGATGTCCACAGTGTTCTGTCCTCACTAGCCAGCTCACCTCCTGCAGACTCCTGCCTGTGGCTTCTTTTATGGAGTCAGTCCAACTCGTGTTTGGTCTTCCTCTTTTCCTGTTGTCTTCTATTTTTCACAACACTATTGTTTTTTACAAAGAACCTTGCCTTCTCATGATATACTTAAAGTAAGACAGCTCCGGTTTTGTCATTTTTGCATTTGGTGATGTTTTAGGTTTAATTTGCTCTAGGACCCACTTGTTCATTGTTCTGGCAGTCCAGGGTATCTGCAAAGCTCCCCTCAAACATCATATTTTAAATGAATAATTTTTTCCTATCAACCTTCTTCACTGTCCAGCTTTTATATCCATACGTAGTATTGAGAATATGAGAGTTTGGATGATCTTTGCCTTGGAATCTAATGATGCTAATTATCAGGGAAATGCAAACCCAAACTACCCTGATATACTACTTCACAGCCATTAGGATGGTTATTACCAAAAAAAGGAGAAAATAACAAGTGTTGAAAATAATGTTAGAGAAATTGGAATCATTGTACATTGCTAGTAGGAATATAAAACTGCAGCTGCTGTGGAAAACAGTTATGATAATTTTTCAAAAATCTTTAACTTAGAGCTATCATGTGATACAGCAATTCCACATCTGGACATATATCCAAAAGACCTGGAAGCAGAGACTTGAACTGATATAGGTACACTCATAGCAGCATTATTTACAAGAGCCAAAACGTGGAAACAACTCAAATGTCCATCAATGAATGAATGTATAAAAAATGTGGTATATACATAGAATAAAATATGCAGACTTAAAACAAAATAAAATTTTACTCTTAAAGAAAAATTTATTCTGACACTTGTTAAAATGGTAAGGAAGACTTTTCAAGGACTGTTGCAATTGGTGTCAAGACTGGCAATAGGGGAGAGAAAGTGGGTTCAACTCCAAACACAATAAAGATGGATCAGGATTTACAGCTAATAAGCAGACTGAGGCAGGCAGTGGATGGAAAATTCCTAAGAGGAGATGTCAAGGGTAGGGGCCCTCTTGCTAAACAGACTTAACAGGATTCTTTCTAATGACAAGCCAGGATGACTAGATATTAATGATGGGGTGGGGGCTTGCTAAACTGACTTAGCAGGATTCTATCTAAAACTGGGTGATGAAAGCCAAGCAGGGTGGGGACCAACGTCCAGGCCCAGTTTAGAAGAGGGGTCAGAAGAGCTTGATGAAGCTGGGTCATGGAGAGTCTTTACAATGACATGGCTACAACATGGATGGACCTGGAAGATATGCTGAGTGAAATAAGCCAGACACAAAAGGACAAATGTGTGATTCTACTTACACAATGCTTCTAAGAGTAGTCAGATTCATAGAGACAGAAAGTGGAATGGTGGTTGCCAGGGGCAGGGGGAGAAGACAATGGGGAGTTAGCATTTAATGGGGACAGAGTTTCAGTTTGGGAAGATGAAAAATTCTGGAGATGGATGGTGGCGGTGGCTGCACAACAATGTGAACCATACTAAAGGCCACTCAAACTATATACTTAAAAGAGTTAAAATGGTAAATTTTGTGTTGTCTATACTTTACCATAATTTGAAAAAATTAGTGTCAATCAAAATAATGCCTTCTTAATATGTTTCTAGAGATAATATCTATTAACCTTGTGATATTTTCCCTTCTTACCCTATCTATATCTATTTATATACATATCTAACTAGATATTTATATATGTAGATATACATATATATATATATAAGTATAAATACAATAATCAAGCTCATATTAAATATAGGATTTTATAAAATTAATAAGCATTATATTAAACATTTATCTAACAAAAAATCTTCTAAAACATCATTTAAAATTGTTCCATTTTATCATATGACTTTAAATGTTTCTACCTATATTATTCAACAGTTATGTTCTATTTTTTCACTATTATAAATCTACAATAACATCTTTATTAATAAGAAGTTTCTCCCTGCATTTCAGATTAGTTCCTTAGTTTAGTTTCCCCAGCATGAAATTACCAAGTCTGAGCGTCTGAATATTTTTCAAGTCCTTAAGTCAATTAGCAAGGTGTATCCTTTTATTCAGTCCTCTTTTCCTTCCCTTCTCCCTTCATTTGCTCCATTCTTTTCTCTTTTCTTCTTTTTTTTATACTCCTTTCTAGGGTTTTGTCAGGCAGAATTCTAGATGGGAACCAAGATTCCTGATCCCTGGTGTATGTACAATTTCTCCCAGTTGATTAATCAAACACTCATCTAGATTCTGCTGTGAAGAGATTTTGCAAATGTAGTTCAGGCCCCACATCCATTGACCTTAAAATAGGGATATCATTTGGGTGAGTCTGACCCAATCACATGACCCTTTAAATCTAGGACTACAACTCAGAGACTGAGGAGTCAGAGATTTGGAACAAAAGGGAGATTTGACTCAAAAGTACTCCATTGTTGGTTTGGAGATGGAGGGGACATGCAGTACAGAATGCCAGTGGCTTTTGGAGCTAAGAGCAGGCTCCAGCTGACAGCTGGCCAGGAAATGCAGGCTGCAGCCTCATAAGAACAGAAAACTGAGATCCAGCAACGACCTGAATGAGTTCAGAAATTCTTCCAAAGCCACCAACACCTTGATTTTGAACTTGTGATAGTCCACCAGGAAGTCTAGCCATGTTGTGCCAGGTTTCTGACCCACAGAACTGTCGACTAATTAATGGGGGATATTTTAAGCCAACATATTTGTGATACTTTGTTATGAATAAGAGAAAAAGTATACAGGGATATATTTGTGTTGGTAAGTCGTGTGGTTGTGTGTATGTGAGTGGGGGGTGGGCATAGCTAGTTCTTTGAGGCTTAGGTTCACATGGTATACTATGATTCTATGGGTCAGTCAACTCTCTGCCAAGCTCTTTATGTATATTTGCTGGTTTAATACCTCCGTTAAGTATATGATTAGTTTGATTTTACAGATGAGGAAGCCAAGGCACAGAGAGGTTAAATGACTTTTCCATGGTAGCCCAGCTAGTAAATATGAGAGATGGTATTGAAACCCACACCTGTTTGTGCCAACACCCTCCCCTTACTTCTGTACCACACAGCTACCAGCAATTTTGAATAACTTCACTGCTAGATGACAATTTGGGCAGTGGACTTTACTTACAAAGCCAGTGAGGCCAGAGGGGAAGGCTGCAAATTAAGAAGGGAGAAAAAAAATGACTATAAATACTAGTCTCTTTCAAGGCCCCAGTTGTATCTCCCCTCCTCTGGAGAGCACAAGGCCCTCTGATTTCAGGTCTGTTTATTTTTTAGCTGCACATCCTATGCATTTGGCTGGAGTGTTTTCTCCTTGCTCCATGGCCCACTGTTCCTGCAAATGCCTGAGCAAGCTATGAGCTCCTCCAGGCTTGGGCTGGATCTGAGTCCTTTGTGAAACCATAATGCTCTAGCATCTCATCTCATCAGGGCCTAGCACAATCTTACAGTGGATGACTGATGAAGAGTGAAACTTCGTTGAAGAAAAATAGATAGGGCAGTGGCCTCTTCTAAGATCCTCAAGACTGTTCCCCATGCCTTCGCATGAAGAATTGTCCCCTTCCTTAATAAAAACAAACCAGACTACCTTCCATGTATGCACTCTAACTCTTAACCTGAAGTACTACCTTTGTTTTGGGATCTTGAAGGCCTCAGGGAATACTTCTACTAAATGCACAATCCTGGCTGTGATTATTTCTTCTTTGCTAATAATGGTCTTGTTTGAATGTTGCAGCTTATCTCATCTAAGCTAGGGAATGTGAAGGGAAGGCTGGTTATCTTGTTCTTGGTTTGGCCATTCTATCTTAAGCTAATGGGAGATGGCAAAGGGAAATAACCACAGACAGAAAAATGCATATAGTTAATCTGGTTCATGCGACATGCCCCCTCTCTTCAACTTGTGACCAACTCTAGAAATTTCTGCCCACCATCCAGGAATACACACAAGGCCCTAAGATGCCTTCATGTTCAGACCTAGAAAGTGAAACTGATTCCTAAGTCTTGAGTTCTGCTGATTGAAGGCCTGCTCTCATTGTCTGATTTTCTGTATGAAAACCACTTCCTTTTCCTGTGACCCCAGGAAAGCCTTCCCCACTTCCCTGGCAGTATAGTTTTACCTCCCACTCATTGGTTGCAGACTGCCTATGCATAACCTTGTTCCCATTCACCCACCATTTCCATGCTAAGGATGCCATCCAGTAGAAAGGGAGAGGTTGTATCATTGCAGTCAGCTTCAGGTCCAGTGTTAGGCTTCGTCTTACAGAGTGATGGAGCTGAAGGAGAGGGGGCAGGTAATACAGAGGGTAGGTGGCTGAAGGCATTCCCATGATTCCCTAGGATGAAGAAGGCCTGGGTGAGCATAAGTGCCAGTATTGGCTTAGCAGTGGGAGCTAGGCAGGAGGCTTTGGGGAGAGTGGAAGGAAACTATAGCCCCAGCACTCCAAGTGAGAGAGGAGAAGGCAGCAGGGAAGAGGACTTGGCAAGGCAGAGGCAGAAAGTAGAGTGGATAAGAAGGACTTGTCCCATGTAGCTGTGTGGAATCTTCCCTTTGTTTATGGAGCAAGAGTCCTGGAGATACACAATCTGAGGGAGGGAACCCTGCTATGTGGAGGGGTTTGTCTAACATCTTGATCTACTTTCCTAAACTTTTTGGATGGAGAAAACCCCCAATCGCTTGTGCCAAGCCATTTCCCCTTCTATTTGTTAAACCCATCTGCAGTTCAAGGGAAATCATATTCATGTGTTTTCAATTCATTTACACTTAACTTATTAAAATATTGCTTTGTAAGAGCTATTTGATGTCCAGGAAGCCATTCCTGTCTCTTAAATAAATCCTTAAAGTCCCTTTTTCTTAGAAACAGGAAATTGCATTTTGCCAAATGCAAATTAACTTGCACCTCATAAAGTTCAAGTTGAGCTCAAAACATACACTGCATGGGGGTCGGGTGGGTTTCAAACTTGGCAAGCTATCTCAAGATTTAATCTAAACCAAAAGACAGCAATTGGAGGTTCCAAGGACATTCCAAAGGATGGTATTATTGCCATCTGCCAGCATGAAGTCAGTCATATTCAGCTTTACTTTCAGTTATTCAGTGGTAGATTATCAGCACTCTCTCCCCTTGTTCCTCTTTTCTCAGCCCTCTGCCCAAACCAGATCAAGATGACAAGATTAATGTATAGGCATCTCCCTGCAGCCTTTGTCAAAAGAACTGGGGAAGTTCGAGTGGGATCTAAATGGCTGAGCCTTTTGGTTTTAGATTTTATGTGACTTTCTTTGTGCCCTGTGAACACCAGAACCAAGAGACGTCATCCTCATGGTTCTTAGTCTTGGAGTCAGACACACTCCAGCCTCTCTGTACACGTGTGGAGCTGTGAGCACATTTCACATCTGCATAGGTCCTCTTCCCCAAAGGGGGCCTTTCAAACCCATTATTCTATTTGTCTACACAGCCAAGGTGGGGCAGGACAGTAGCTATCTGGGACTACTAGCTTCATTTTTCACAGGAGAAAGGGAGGATCATGGGGAAGTGAAGCGATTTACCCAAGGTCACTAGTGGAGCCAGGCTCTTTCTCTGCTGAATCCAGAGAAACCAGCCCTGGTCCTGTGTCTGTGTCAGGTAGAGGGAAGTCCCTCCTACAATGTCCAGCCTAGGCAAACAAAATACTAGGGAATGCAACAACTGTACCAGCGGTCTGGGTTGTGTTCCCCTGAGTTGCGTCAATGTATTGTGAGCAGTCACCCCATGCTTGGCCTGTGAGAAGTCCAGAAAACACAGACATGAACAACCTGTGGTCATTGCCTACAAGGCAATCATAGTCCAGTGGAGAGATAGGCACGTTAATCAATAACTAAAATAGATTATGGTCATTATGGTCACTAAGATGTATGAAGAGCATCTTAGAGGAACACAGAGAAATGCTTAGCTCAGTCAGGGGGTTCTGGAAGTTTCTGGGTCTGGGGGGCAAGAAGCTATCTGCACTGAACCTTTAGGGACCAGCAAGGGGCAGTCAGGGGAAGAAACTAGGAAGGGCAACCAGATAGAAAGCACAACAGGAGTGAAGTTGTAGGGGTGTAGAAACAGCATTGTAGAAGTGGAAAATTCTAAGTAGTTTAGAATTATTAGAGCAAAAAGTTACAGGGAGACAAGTGGTGTGAGGGTAGCAGCCAGATTATACTGGTTCTTGTCTGCTTGAACTTCATCTAAGTCCAGGGGTTCTCAAACATATCTCCATGGGCCCTATGGAAATCTGATTACAGCTACAGACCCTCCGCGAAGAAAGTGGCACATACTTTCACATACAAAATTGTGACACAATCTGGTGGGGCTTGCCTATCTTCTGAAACCGAAGCATAATCAGTAGAACATGGATCCCCAGTCCTTGGCCCACAGACTGTCCTGGTCCATGGCCTGTTAGGAACCAGGTCACACAACAGGAGGTGAGCGGCAGGCAAAGCAAGTGAACTTAATTGGTATTTACAGAACTCCCCACTGCTCGCAGTACTGCCTGAGCTCCGCCTTCTGTCAGATCATCAGCAGCATTAGATTCCCATAGGAACATGAACCCTACTGTAAACTGCGCACGTAAGGGATCTAGGTTGCATGCTCCTTGTCAGAATCGAATGCCTGACGATCTGAGGTGGAGCTGATGCAGTGATGTTAGTGCTGGGGAGTGGCTGGCTGCAAACAGAGATTATCATTAGCAGAGAGGTTTGACTGTACAGAGACCATAATACATCAATTGCTTGCAGATTCATATCAAAACCCTGTCATTGAATGATAAGTGACAATTAAACTGAATCTGGTGGCAGGCTTTAAGTCAGAATCTGACATTTATATTAGTCTGCACATGGCCTGCCCATTGTTTTATTTACCACTGTTGTCCATACCTCTTTTCTGCACTGCACACTTGTCTGAGTCACAGTTTTTGGTAAGCTCATATGCTAACCCTAACCAAAATGAATAAAAAACAAATGTCTCTGGAGAGCTTCTCTGAAAAGGGGGAAAGACCCAATGATGAGATAGCAGATGACTCTAAGAGTGCCAAAAAAAGGAAAACTGCATTTAAAAGAAAATACCAAGAGTCCTACATAAATTACAGGTTCATTGAAACAGACAATTCACATTCTCCAAGCATGCTTTGCAAATATGTGGTGACTGGCTATCCAATGAAGCCATGAACCCTTCAAAACTGTTTTGCTACATGGAGACCAAGCACCCTGCATTAAAAGACAAGACCTGAAGTTTTTAAAAAGAAAAAGAAAAAGAAAAAGAACATGAACATGAAGAACAGAAGCAATTGTTGAAAGCCACCACTTTATCAAATGTGTCTGTGCTGAGAGTTTCATTCTTAGTAGCTAACTGCATGCTAAAGCTAAGAAGTCCTTTTCTACTGGTGAGGAGTTGATCCTGCCTGCTGCTGAGGACATTTGCTGTGAGCTTTTAAGAGAGGTTGTAGTTCAAATGGTGGCATGCGTTCCTCCTTTTGCTAGCACCATAGCTAAATAAATTGATGAAATAGAAGAGGATATTGAGGCACAAATGTTAGAGAGAATTAATGAGTCACCATGGTACACAATCCAGGTTGACGAGTCTACCAATGTTGACAACAAGGCAACAATGCTTATTTTTGTGTGATATATTCAGGAGGATGTGTATAAGGATGTGATATGTACACTTTTGTTGCCAACCAACACCACAGCTACAGAACTGTTCAAGTCTTTGAGTGATTACGTATCAGGAAAACTGAACTGGTCATTTTGTTTGAATTGCTCAGTATGTGCACAAAGAGAGTGGCTGCCTTGACTGGGCAGCTTTCTGGTTTCACTACTCAGGTCAAAGAGGTCACTTCTGAATGTGAGTCTACTTACTGTATCATCCATAGAGAAATGCCAGCTAGCCAAAAAATGTTACCTGAACTTAAGAACATTTTGCAGGATGTGATTAAAATGATCAACTACATTAAAGTACATGCCCTTAATTCACATCTGTTCACACAGCTCTGTGAGGAGATGGATGCAGAACACACAAGCCTTCTCTTATACACAGAAGAGAGATGGCTTTCTAAAGGTAGATCACTGGCTAGAGCAGGGGTGTCAAACTCATTTTCACCAGGGGCCACACCAGCCTTGTGGTTGCCTTCAAGGGGCTGAATGTAATTTCAACTCCTTAACTGTTAAGGAGTAGTTGCATTTATACAGTCCTAAAATTATTTTGGCCCTGTGAAGGCAACAGTGAGGCTGACGTGGCTCCTGGTGAAAATGAATTTGACACTCCTGAGGTAGAGTTTTGAGTTATGAGAGCCACTCCAGAGCTTGCTTTTAGAAAAACAGTCACCACTGGCAGCACATTTCAGTGACACAGAATGGGTAACAACATTTGCTTACTTGTGTGACATATTCAACCCTCTCAATGAACTCAATTGATCACTTCAGGGGAGCATGACAGCTGGTATTCAAGTCTGCATATAAAGTGGCTGCATTCAAAGCCAAACTGGAATTATGGGGCAATGAGTGATCGTTGGCATTTTTGACATGTTTCAAACATTAGCAGAGATTTTGAAAAAGATTGGGTGAGGGCATTCTTTCTCCCAACTGGTGCATCATCACCTGTCTCAGCTTTCAAAAGAGTTTGAGCATTACTTCCCAACCACAAAAGAGCCCTGAACTGGGAAGGAATGGATCCATGACCCATTTGTAATAAGTTAGGTGAATCAACTTTGTCCATGCTAGAAGAGGATCAACAGTGTAAGATCACAAATGACAGTGGCCTCACAGGTATGTTTGAGACTATTTCAAATTTTCATAATTTCTGAATTAAAGTCAAGATGGAATATCCTGAGATTGCCATAGAAGCACTGAAAAGCCTGCTTCCATTTCCAACATCCTATCTTTGTGAAACAGGGATTTCTACAGTGGTAGCAATGAAAATGAGGTTATGGAATAGACTGGACATAAGCAACACACCTTGAGTGTCACTGTTCCCTGCCACTCCCAAACGGGACCATGTAGTTGCAAGAAAACAAGCTCAGGGCTCCCACTGATTCTATATTATGGTGAGCTGTATAATTATTTCATTATATATAACACTGTAATGTATAATAGAAGTAAGTGCACAATATATGTAATGTGCTTGAATCATCCTAAAACCATCTCTGCCCCTTGGTCTGTGGAAAAATTGTCTTCCATGAAACCAGTCTCTGGTGCCAAAAAGGTTGGGGATCGCTGCAATAGAGGATCACTGACAAATGTTAAGCAGGAGAGTGACATGATTAGATTTTGATTTTAGAGAAACATTTTTGCCTGTGAAATGGAGAACAGATGGGAAAAATGAAAGTAAGACTGCAGTTAGGGAGCCTGGTTAGAAGGCTGATGCAACAGTCAAATGAGAGATAGTAGTCTTCAGAAAATACAGATGTTGCCCTGGAAAAAAAGCAAAACAGTGAACATGGTCTTGGTTGCAGAAAGAATCCCTTTTACACGGAGAACTTGGTCCATGGATAAGTCTTGAAGGACATCTGAAGTCACTGGTGGTACCAGTAAGAGCTGGAATTTCCCAAATATGCAAGATGAAAAAGGAAAAACATATGAAGAGAGGATAAAGTTAATTTAAGATTTGGGTCCTGTTTTGTTTTAAAGAATGACAATATGATTGAGCTTATTCATGACTCCAAATTATGAGTGATATCAATCAGATCACATTTGTAGAACTTTTGCATATAATATACAGGATGGGGCAAAAGTAGGTTTATAGTTGTTTGTATCTAAATGTGTCCAACCTGTGGTCTACAGGCTGCATACAGCCCAGGATGGCTATGAATGCAGCCCAACACAAAATCGTAAACTTACTTAAAACATTATGAGACTTTTTTGTAAATACATGTCACAATGCATTTAATGTGTGGCCCAAGACAACTTTTCTTCCAGTGTGGTGCACAGAGGCCAAAAGGTTAGACACTGAAAATAATGTAATAATTAATAAATAAAATATAAGAATGAACTCTGTGTTTTGCACAATCACAACTGTAAATCTACTTTTGCCCTACCCTGTATATATTTTACTAAGTAAAAAGTAGTTTTGACTTGGGATCTTAAAATAAATTAAATAATGTTAAAATGAACATTTAAACTTCCAGTAAGTTTTGTGGGAAGGGGAAAGTTTTCTTGGGGTGGTGTGTGAAGGCTATGAAAATGCACCACTCAGATCTCCTGCTGCTGAGAACATAACTAATGACAGGCTCTAAACACTGCCCTTTGGAATCTACTGTTGCATTTCTGTAGAGACCATGCTGTCCCAGCTAGTGGCTGCAGTTTATGGCCACTAACACAGCCCCATGCTGGGGAGATAGCCGTCCAAATAAGGAAATTCACATTTTTACAGATTACTACCTAATCCTCAGGCCCATTCAAGTTTGCCAACTGTCTCGGTAACATCTTGTACGGCAAAATGACTCAGCACAAATCCATGGCTGCCTGTAGTTGTCCTTCTAGTCTTCTGTTTGAAATAGTTCCTCAGGCTTTCCTGGACTTGTATTGTCTTGATACTTTCCAAGTTTTTGTTTTGGGATTTTTGTTTTGTTTTGCTTTGTTTTTAGAATGACCTCGGTTTTGGGTTTGCTGAATGTTCCTGTTCTATCCTAAGTTATACAACTTTAATAGTAATTGATGATGTTAACTTTGATCACTTGATTGAGGTGGTGTCTGCCAGACTTCTCTAATTTACATCCTTTCTTTTTGGGGTTAATAAGTATTTTGTGGAAAGGTATTTTGAATGCATATTCCATAAAAGTTTTAATATATTTATAAAAACTTTAATGTATGTGAGGGAGCTTTGTCCAGCAGAGCCCCACCATCTATTGCAGATGAGAGTAAGTCTACCAAGACACGATCTGCTTTGGGAGGAAAGGTGGCCAGTCTCTCAGAGAAGGCCCTTGAGCCTGTTTCTCAATGGGCTTTTATTGGGTTTAATTTGCATAGGAATACAGAGCTTAAAGCTCATCAATCATTGTCAGGCAGTAAGGATCAAATAATAGAAAACATTCAAAGAACTATGAGGGCTTATTCTGAGTCAGGGTCAGATAACCAAAGGGCCATATAACTTTGGGAAACAAACTCTTTCTATGCTTGGACTCTTACATTTAAATTGAGAATATTAGTAAAGCAGTTTTTTTTTTTTAAGATTTTTATTTATTTATTTTTAGAGAGGGAAGGGAAGGGAGGGGGGAGAGAGAGAGAGAGAGAGAGAGAGAGAGAGAGAGAGAAACATCAGGGTGCGGTTGCTGGGGGACATAGCCTGCAACCTAGGCATGTGCCCTGACTGGGAATCGAACTTGCGATACTTTGGTTCACAGGCCGCACTCAATCCATTGAGCTACACCAGCCAGGACTAGTAAAGCAGTTTTCACAGGATTTTATGCATTCTTTCTTAGACCTGATTGTCCTGGGGAACCTGCCTTTTCCAGAACAGGGCTATACCCACCTCCAGTATTGTTTCAGGCTTAAGTCAGGTGGGGGATACAGGCAGCCAAGAGATTAGGAGACTTTTTACAGATAGAATGAGAACTCAGGCTATGACAAAGCTGAGGGGTAAGGGTCCATCACCCCTTTTCTATAGTCCCCCGAGTCCTTCTCTCATGGCTCCTTTGTGACCATGCCTGACTTAGGTTGTCCCTCCTTTGAGGAATCTTATGTGTCATTGGCTAACTAGTCATCTGCCCGGGTCCAAGGAGGGTGAAGTAAAGGAGGTAGAGGTGATGACCCTGCCAGGAGGATAAGTTTTGTCTCCTTAGTGGCTTATGGCCCCAAGGCCTTTTTAGTCAGCCTCAACCATAGGGATTACAACTTTTGAAACCAGGCAGGGCAGTTCCCAACAAATGTATTCATTTGTTTATAAAGTCATAGCTTTATATTTTATTGAATAGATTATCATTACATATGCAATGTAATACATAAAGTAGGTTTCAATCTATCTATATTGATGCTCAAATTATGCTAAATTTGTCCATTGGGAATATTAGACAAAGCAGTTTTCAGGCTACTTTCTGGTCCTTTAGATATGATTCCATAAATCTCAAAGTACAGAATTCAGAAGTTCTGCACTTTTGGCACAAAAACATGTTCCAGATCATTTTGTTTTTTTTGCTCCTCTCCTGGTATCTGTCATTTCTTTAAGGAGCATGGCTTCTCTTTCTTTGAGAAGGTATTTAGAAGCTAAGATTTGATTTCTAACTGTGCTCGTTATTATTGGGCTACTGTTGCTCTCCTAGTCTCAGTAGATAGAACATGAAAATAGATGTACATTTATTTTTGTATCTTCTTATATATATTGTAATCAATGAGTTCACTTTTGATTTTAATCTAGCACTTTCCCTGATAGTGAGAAATCTCATTCTTATTATTTAAAAAATATTTATTTATTTGACAAATTCCTTTCTATGTAACCAATCTCCTGTCATTGCTCTTCCCTTCCCCTAGCATGGACATTCTCATATCCCCACTTGAGCTCTGTCACCTGCAGCCCCTTGCACAGATGTTATCTTGAACGTCTCAGGCTCCAATACTTCTTGTGGGGCCACCAAAACAACCTGCTCTCCAGGGTGAAGAATATCATTTTTATATTGTTCAGGTCCTTCCCTCATGCCCATTGTATTAATTTTGTTTTGCTAGTGACTTAAAAAAAACAAATTGTCTTACAGTTTTGGAGATCAGAGGTTTTGGAGTTAAAAAGTTTCTTTGGGAGGCTCTAGGGGAGAATCAATTTCCTTCTCTTTTCTGGCTTCTAGAGGCTGTACACATTCTAGAGTTCATGGTCCTTTTCATCATTTTTGAAGGCAGTGGTGTAGCACTTCCTCTCCTCAAGGACCTCTGCTTCTGTCCTTACATTGTCTCTCTATATATCTGATCCTCCAACCTCCCTCTTACAAGGACCTTTGAGATTACATTGGGCCACCTGGATACCCCAGGATAATCTCGCCATTTTGTGATCATTAACTTAATCACATTTTTGAAGTCCTTTTTAATAGGCAGTAAAGTAACATTCATATGCTTTGGGGATTAAGTTGTGGGCATTTTTGGAGAAGTATTACTTAGTTCACCACAGGCCTTGTTCAGTCCCATTTAATGATTTTGGGGGTGAATTATTTAAGAAGGAGAGGAAGAGATAAGAAGAAGAGAAAGAAAGAGTGGACACTTCAACTGTATTTTACTTAATGTATTTTTTCAATTGTATTTTATAAATGGTAACACTGAGGCTCTGAGAGATTTCATAATTATCTAAGATCTCATAACTTGCATCAGGGCCAAGACCCAAATCCAAATGGTATAATTCCTAAGATATATGGAATTATATTTCTCCTTTATTGTGTCCTATATCGTAACTTTCTAAATTGCAAGTCTGATGCCAGAGACCACCTGAGAGCTGGGCTCTCTCCATCAAGCTCAAAGTTTCTTCCTGCATTTGCCTTGAATGTTTAACAGGAGGTTAAACATAGTGGTGCCCTATCATTTGGGTGTTCAACAACTGTATTGTGTCAATAGATAACATTATTTTGTCCATGGTTTCTGGAGAAAAGGAGAAAAAACTATCTAATAATTGACATTTTCCTTCTTCTACTGACGTTATCCACAGCCCAACAGAAGATGAACGTGACATCTATCTCTATGTTATTAATAAAGCTACGACTCTTTTTTCACACTGTAAGGGCAGAAGGGAGATTGGAGAGTGAAAACAAATACTTGGTCCAGGTTACATGACTATTTCCTTGCAGCTATAATACAGGCCAAATCTTCAGAGCTTCACGTGTTCACCAAAATAAACAAAACAGCAGCTTTATCAACTACCTGCCTAGGGTCAATGTGAATCCACTCTACCTGCCACATAAAGGAAATAATGTTATTAGAGCATTGTCAGCCCTTGTACCCTGAAGATACTCACCTCATCTGCTGTTCTGGAATTCCAGGGTGTCTTTAGAATTGGGGGTATGTATGACTGGAACAAGACCTTTTATCATTTGGTTTCACCAAGAAGGAGGTGAATGGTTAAGGTAAGAAAGGAAAGGTATGACATGCCAATCACTTCCCAGAAACTAACCAGGAAAAAAAAATGATGCTTCTTTTATAAACATTTAAGTTCTTGTTTCAGTTCCCCCCACATAAGTATCCACAATACTACACAAATTCTAGTGTACTTATCATTTAATTTTTATACACTTATACACCAATTAAGTCAGTAATGTTTATGGATGATTAAGTCTAAGTCAGGCACAGTGCATAGTGTCAAGTCTCCAAGATGAGTTAGACTCTGGCCCTCCCCTCCAGCAGCTTATAGGGCTTGTTCATAGGGAGCCATGGATGGTTACTTGAAAGCCTCATGCCACTGCATAGTTTGAACTGAATTTGGAACTTCTGGAACATGGTTGATGTGCCTTACCTGTTGAATGAAAAGGCACAATTCGTGATCTTAAGGACTGAGGGTCAGGAAAATATTGAAGCAGAGAGAGGTTAGGCTGAGAATGAAGACTTCTACTTAAAAGAATCTCAAGAATAGTCCCAATTATTTTAACTGCTCCCACCACCAATTAAAAAAAAAAGACTTTGCTATTGAAACAAAACAAAACAAAGCTTGGAAAGCACAAGCAAATCTAAAGAAAAAAGCAAAACTCATAATCCTGAGATCTAGAGAAGATCATGGATGGAGTCTCCTACACAAAAATCCTGTTTTTTTTTTTTTTTTTTTTTTTATCTTGGAAGGATGATTAATTTATTAGATGTTCATTAAACACCTGGGCTTGGGTTGGCCCAACCTCTGGAAGCCATTTGGAGGATTTTGGGAGGACACATAGGAAACACGACACTGATGGGGCAACAGATTTCAGATGGAACTGACATGCTTGGTTGTGCAGGGGAGTCCCTGGGGACATGAGTTGTATCCAGATCCTAGCAGTGAGTGTTCTGCTCTCCCAGAGCTGGTATCACTAAAGGAGTCACCAGAGAAGTTGGGCCACTGGTGCTGATTAAAAGGCCTTTTGCCTGGACTCAGTCCTGTTTTCAGGCCTGGCCTGGGAAGACTTGATAAGAAGATAAGTGTCAGCGTTGTCTTCCATAGCCTGGTCACCTGTTCCTGGAGCCTAGTGTACCCCACATTTTGGCCCACTATCCTACCTCTGGGATCCATTCTGATAAAATCTGACATAAATGCAGAACTCTTTGCTTCTGGGTTTTCCAATAAGAAGTTTTTATTAGGAAAAGAAGAATTTGGTGATCTGCTGAAGCCAGAGGATGACCCTGGCTAACTGGTCTATTGGTTACATCATGATAATGGCAGCGGGAGAGAATGCCAACTGATAGAACACTCTGCTAGGCAGTTCCTTTTTGGTGCTTAATTTCATCCTCATAGCAGGTCTTCACAGTTGCTGTTATTATGTCCAGTTTCACAGATAGTAACACAGGCTCAGAGAGGTTGTGACTTGCCTAAGGTAGCACAGCCAGCAGATGGCAGAAATAGGATTTGACATCCTCTGACTCCTGTTCTGTCTCACTTGAGTATGTCCCAAGATCAATCTCATGCATGGAGTCATGTAAAAAGGAAGCAGGGCCAGGGATGTGTTTGAGGATCCCTGCACTTGTCTCTAAGGGAAACACACATCCTCATTCCCTGGCATTTTCCTCACTTCTGCTTCCCCCACTTTATCCTTTTAAGGTACTGAGACTCTTAATACACTATATGTGTGACGGGTAATAGAGGCAAGTGCAGACTCTCCTCCCTACCCATCCCTTTTCATCTTGATCACACTACTTCTTTTCGATGCCAATTGTGCCTGGCCCTGGACCTCTGACCTTGAACACTGAACCTGCTTGCCTTTGCTGGATTGTGGATACTTGGCTCTTTTTCACCCTGGCACTCTTCAAATAAGAGGCCCTTTCAAATACCTAAAAAATTAATACATTGTTTTAGAATTAGGTCAAATAAAACAAAGTTGAGTATATTTTAAAAACTGGTGAATAAAAAATAAAGTATGACAAACTTGAAGCAAATGATGTTACCATTTGGTGTATCTTATTTTCTATCTTTTCCTATGCTCATATGCATAGACACACAATTAAGATTTCTTTTTCTAAAAATGTGTGATTATATTTTTTATCGCCTGCAACTTCCTTCTTTCACTTCATTTTCCTTGTGGTAATAGAGGCAAGTGCAGACCCTCTTGTGGTGTATAGTTGCTATTTTGGTGGTCCACAACTCCTTCACTCAATTCTAGGCCAGAAGTTCCCAGTGCTGCTTCTGCAGAACACTGGGTTTCCCCAAGTTGAACCAAGGTGCTGAATGGTCAAAATCCAATAATAATAATTTTTAATTCAGTTTGTATAAAATTAAATAATTTTCACCATTTTAATTTTCTAGCATGACTTTGTATTATTGCAAAACATTGACTTTGTTACCATTTCAGTATTTCTAGATTACTAGAAAATTACACTTAATTTTTTTCAGTTTATGTGCCACTATTTCATGCCAACAGCCCCTTGACCTCCAGGGACCCTTGCTAGCTTCCCACTTTGGGGGTATACTGTGGATCTAGGATGCAGCTCTGACCTGAACCACAATTTTAACTTCATCTAGCCACTGAGGGTGCATGCCAACTGAGAAGAGGAGGGACAAGTGATGGGTACAAGTGCTGAGCACGAACAGATCACCCAACTCTGCTGAGGAACAGCTGCAGAAATGTGGACCATGAAGAAGGGGAGGGATTTCTCTACCTGCAGGACAGAGGTGAGTCCTGGATCCAAATCAGCAGAGATCCCTGGGAGAGGTGGCAGTGCCTAAACATATCAGCTAAGGGAACTTCTGTAGGGCAGCAGAAAGCATAGGGCCAAGGAGCACACTGAAATTAGTATTCTGGAAGGATTGATGGTAGAGGGCCAGGCAGTGGACTAGGTTGAAATAGGACAAAAGAACATTGGAAATTTTCTTTGGAGCCTCACAAAAAGATACTTGGAGGAGAATGAGAACTTTGGGAGGAAGTTAGGGTTCTGCTATGATACTGTCTACCATGTGACTTGTTTCCACTTACATTCTATGGATGGGTTGATATTTTTGTGCCAGAAACAGAAAAGCTAATTCAGAGTAGTGTAAGCAGAGGAATCTTAGAGTTGCTGCCTGTAGGGTGCCAAATAATGACCTCATGACCTGACCTTCTTGTCTCCATGTCTCATTTCCCTTCTTGTCCGTGTTGTCCCCATGTCCACTGGGCTAGGCTCTCCCTGTCTCAGATATGGTTGCAAGAGCTTTAGACTTGACATCTCTTTGGCTTCAAACCCATAAGGAGGGCATGAACCATTCTCCCAACTGTTCTCAAGCCCCTTCACTGATATGTCCATGGGCTTAGGTCTGGGCCATGTATTCCTCTCCTGGAAATGGGTGGGCCAACCCATCCCATACTGCCAGAGAAAAATGGAGAGATACTAAGAAGTATGTGAGAGAAGAGTTGGTACTTGGAAGCAAAATACAGTGCCCTAAAGTATTAGACAAATATTTGTTAAGTTGGATTGTTGAGTGTCTCTGAGAAACTACTGAAGAAGAGAGCACCCAGGGAGGAGAAGGTGACCACTTTTACACATATGGAGGCCTTTGCAGGGAAGCCAGTGGAGACTTATTCTAGTAGCCCAAGAGGGCAGAGTGGTCACAGCATGTACTGGGCTTCCATTTGTGAGACTGGAGAGCAGTATTTCCCATGCTAAGATTCCATATCCCAACAGAAGTCAACAATTATATAAAACATTTGTTGAATAATGCTTAGTCATAGTTTTTTTCACAAAAGACAACAACAGAGGTGAATGGGATAATGTTTAGCAAGGAGGTTAGGCACAGAAATAGTTTATGAAGATTTATGAGAAACAGTAAAAAAGGTGGCTGAGTTGTGTGTGAGCACTTGTACACTGGGGGTAAGGTTAGGGGAAAGAGGTGGAATTAAGGTTTCCATAGAGATCTGAAGTCTCCCAATTTCCATCCTCATCATAACCTAGGGGCTGGTGCTTGAATGAGTAAGGAATTTGCCTTGAAATTCTCATAGCAGAGGAGTGTCACCAGGGCCAATCAATGCAGTGTGCCTGTGATAGAAACAAGCTAGGGAGAGAAGGGAATGCAAGACCTTCTTTCTGTGTCTGATAGTCCAACAAGCCTCCACCTTGTTCTCCTTTTCTTCCTCTTCCTCTTTCTTCTACTTCTTCAGGGCTTCTCTGTGGGTCTATGAGTAGGGAAATGAGACACAGTAACAGGTTTGATATTCATCTTGTCTCCTATCAGGTAATCTTCCACATCCTCCCAGGGCTTTCCCCCTCCCTCTCTCTGGCTCCTCAAATTTCCTATATTAAATTACTGTTGAAATGTTTCAAACTCTCAGCATCAGGATCATATGACAGAATGCATGGGGGTTTGCTTTTTAATCTTGCCCAAGAGAAAGAAATGAAAATGACTTGCAGGATTTTGACACGATGATCACAAAAATTTTTATCCCTCACCGCTCGAATAAATGGGAACTTGTCAAATGTCATTATCAAATCATATGGCTCAGAATTCATCTCAGGTTTTTCTGTGGGCCTGAAAGTAATCGAATTATAACCACATTCTGAGTCATGTTTGGATTATTGATGATTCCATGACTAAAGATGTGTCTGTCCTGAAGGCTGATTAAGTTTGAACTGATTTATCGCCTGGAGCTGGAGGCCTGGTCCCTAACTGAGCCAAAAAATGCTCCAGTGAGTTTGGATGATGACTCCTTTGTTTGAATCACTGGGCTTGGATTCTCTGAAGTGATCATCTGTGAGGTTAAACCTTCTCCATTCAAAGAGACTGGGGAAGAGGGATGGATTCACTTTCCATTCCTGGTTTTCACCTTCATGGAAAAAAATTATTCTAATAAAGACCTCTACCCCTGCTGAGCAATGTTCTTCCATTACATAAATAAATTGCTCCTGTCTTTGACAGATCTCAGATGGTCAACTTCAGGTTTAAAGACTTATTTGGGATCATTTGGCTTTGGATGACTTGGTCATAAAGATTATGTTAAGTAAAAAGTCTAGCTTCTTGATCTTCAGGAGAAGAAGGGCATCAGGATCACGAGTGTTCCCTCCCTGTCCACCATTTCATTGGTTCTTTTCTAATGAAGACAACTGCCAGGCAACTCCGGTTTATCTAGCTTCTCAAAGGTGTAACTGACTTCCCCATTTATTAATAATGGTAATTCATTACCATGACAATTGGGAAAAACTGATTACCTTTGAATTTCTGATGAGATAATCCCACCTCTCTCAAGCCTTGGTAATTAATCACCATTTCCCTCCCTCCTCTGACCTAATTTTCCAAGTCATGTACCTATATAAAATATTGTGCCAAGATGTGCATCTGTTTATCTTACAGGAGTACTCTCCTTCTGAATTCAAGGGAGAAGACAACCCCTCTAACTGCAGAGGGTGGGGGGTAAGATTCATGAATGTTCTGGGTCCAGAATTCATGAACTCCAATCTCTTGGATAATCAGTGTGTACTGTGATGAGTCTGGGAGCCACCATTCAAGTCCTGCTAGCTGGGACTCTGGAGTTTGTACTTGATAGAAATGGAGAAATCTATAGGAACAACATGATTCCACTTTCCTCTTTCAGAAGATAATACCTGAAACTTCATCTTAAAAGGCTGTGATTTCTTGTCACAATTCTTTAAGTGTCACAATGTCTCAACCAGGAAGACTTGATTGTCTCACATTTGTCAATGGTGCTATTGACCACCTGTGGATCTCAGGACCAATGGTCAGTTATGAAAGTTAATATTTGCAAACTGCTGCTCACTTCACTTTTGAGACTCCCAGACACAGGAATCTGTCCCTATGGTAGTGAGGATGCCTTTGATTTACCGTGCCATTTTTTTTTTTTTTTTTAGAAAATGCAGCAGTGGTGAGGGGTGAAGGGACACACAGTCATCCACTTTCTCCTAATCACTTATTAACTAACTTTTTAAATTTTTCTTCTAGGTATAAGAAGCACCCATAACTCTGTCTCTCTGTTTTTAAATACCTGATTTAAAGTACACTAATATTTTTCTTGCTGGCAGGAGCTTCTATCTCTGAGCTAAATAATGACTGTACAGACAAGAGAGCACATTTCCAGGACATATACATTAGGCAGTTTGATTCCTTTTAATACATACTTGCTGAATACTTACTTTGCTAGGCACCTAGGACAACCAAGGATAAATCGGTCACATAATTGATGCTTCAAGGAATTACCTCTTTTAGTTAGAAGATCAGTGTCAGTGTGGTTCAGACCAGTACATTCCTATTGCATTTTCATATTTGTTCAGGTTGTTAGTCTGAACTAGCTTTCTTGGCTTGGAATTCCCCAAAAGCAAACTCAGGGATTAAGTCTTGGTTATTTGTAGTTATTTAGGAAGCTTAAGTGAGGAAGTGGGTAAAGTGAGCAAGGAAAGGATAAACCCTAGTGAAATATGTGTTAATTAGGGAGGACTTGAGCCTACAAGGTCACTGTTGCAGAACCTTCAGGAACATGCCTCAGAGTTGCCTCAGAGGACATTGGGAGGCTGCACATTTATTCACTCTATCCCATTTGTCTTTGGTGGACAGTAGACTCCTACTCTTGAGGGTTGTGCCTGAATCAGTCAAGCAAACTCCGTAGTACCAAGGAAACTCCTCAGGGTGGGGACAGGAAGAGAGTTGTGGGCAAGAGAGCTCAGTACCACAGCTGCGGGTGGCAGAGGGGCTAGGGGGAACTCTAAAGTAGATAAAATAAAAGGAGAGGAATCATAGGTCAGAGTGAGATACTTATTTTAAAACTAGACAGGCAACATTCTACACTAAGCTCCAAGGATCCAGAATAGAGGCTAATGGGGAGTGAGTTATCCCATATCCCTTGAATGTTTTTCTAATAATAGAATCCTTCTTTTTCTTTTGGGATCGTCTCTTCTCTAACCTGGGAGGCTTTGTATGATATGACCTTACCTGATAATTCAGGTTAGCCACTCAGAATCCTTTTTAGGCATTTACATGGGTATGTGAAGAAAGTCCATCTTCTAGGGGCCATTTAAAGCTGGATTGATGGTGATCATTTTTCTTACAATGTTTGAGAATAAAGTCAATATGCTGGAGAGCACAGCAAGAGAAAAATGGGGGAAAGAAACAATGAGAGAGAGAGAAAGAGAGAGAGAGAGAGAGAATGAATATCAGGACACATCATTTGAACTATAGAATCCCTATGTGAAATATCAAGTGCTCAGGAAGCCTTCTCTGACCCTTCCTGCTCACCTTAAGCTGGCCAAGGTCACTTTCCTCAGTTATCTAATAATGCCATGTTAATAAGTCTGTTTGTACATACCATATTATATTGTAATTGTACAAGTGCCTAGAATAAATAGTCTGGCACTTGCTTGTTAATATTTGTTCATTGAATGGATGCAGGGCCATGCTGTAGCTTTTTTATTTATCCTTTCATTGGATTGTAGGAAGAGCATATTTTTTGGAGGCTGATAGACACTGCAGGGTTCCTCATTGCCTCCCTTTTTCTTTGCTATATTTCATATCCTCATGGGGCCAGAGAACCTTGTTGTGGCCCCCAAAATGATGGGGTTGGGTCATCAAATGGAAGCTCTTCTGAACAGCTCTTTGTAGAATTACTTCATATAATAGAATTTCCTAAAGGAACAGATAGAGGAAGAGAGGTTGTGGAGAACCAACACCTTGTGTCAGCTGGAGGCAATCTAACCATTGAGAGCTGAGAGATCCGAGGTTCTGGCTTTTCTGCTACATTTATCACCTTTGGTTAAGTGACCATTAGGGTTAAGACGAATTTGACTTGGTCAAGAATTATGATTTATACATAGAGATGTAAACAGAACATTAATATTTGTTAGGATTCAAGTAGTTTCAAGGTTTTTCAAATACTAGGTATTTAAACATGCTTATGTAATGTGGGCAGTTCAAGAGATATAGGGACAAGGTTTTGGAGAAAGTAAAAAGCATTGAATTAGATACAAAGGGGCTAGAGGCCAAGCATGGTCTTTTTACTAAGGATCTAATTTTAAAGAAGTCACTTAACATCTCTGTCTTTCAGCTTACTCATTCAAATCATGTGCATGATAGTCCAGTCCTTTCTGACATGTAGAGGTCAAACAAGACGATGCCTGTAGAAGTGCAATGGGAAGTAGGGCTGGTTAGACTGTAAACACCATTATGGAATGACCCTCAAATTCTAAGAACACTTGCTATTTGCAAAGCACTAAGGGTTTGTGGCCAAAAATGAATGAGACATAATCTGTCCTCCTCAATGGAGGTTCTACTCCTTAAGTCCTGTAAGCAGAAGAGAGGTTTATGCACCTTCTATGCATTGGATGGTATCCTGTGAGCTAAGGTAAAAACAGTCAACAGAAACAGACAAAATCCTCTTCCTCATTGATGAATAGAACAAAAAATAAATAAAATGGAGTCACTATATTAAGCTGCTAAATTATGAAAATCAAATAGGGCAAGGCATGAGGAAACAATTCTATTCTTGTTTTAACCTGACTTAAACTTTTAAATTTTACAGTCCTTAATCAATGCCTGAATATATATTTGACCTTCAGACAATCCTTTGATTAGCCCCTGAAGGACTCAGGAAGGAATGTTCATGTATTCAGACCACCTGACATCCATTATCTAGACCTGTCATCTAGCAGACTATCATTTCTGACCAACCTGGAGGCTAAGAATACAGAACTGATTCTTCTAAAGAATATACATTTTACTATAAGAATCCTCAATTT
>PVIA01013062.1:0-34234 GCA_004024845.1 Tonatia bakeri | reverse complement strand
ACTTCCAGCTGATAACCCTTTATGTGATCTCCATTTCTGTAATTCTGTTCCTGTTCTAGTTGTTTGCTTAGTTTGTTTCTGTTTTTCTTTTTTAGGTTCAGTTGTGGATAGTTATGAGTTTGTTGTCATTTTATTGTTTACTGATGATGAACTCCTTTAACTTTACATTGTCTGAGAAGCACTTTATCTGCCCTTCCATTCCAAATAATAACTTTGCTGGGTAGAGTAATCTAGGTTGTAGGTCCTTGCCTTCATGACTGAATACTTTTTTCCAGGCCCTTCTTGCCTATAAGGTTTCTTTTGAGAAATCAGCTGATAGTCTTATGAGAACTCCTTTATTGGTAACTATCTCCTTTTCTTTTGCTGCTTTTAAGATTCTCTCCTTACTTTTAATCTTGGATAATTTAATTATGATATGTCTTGGTGTGTTCCTCCCTGGGTCCAACTTGTTTGAGACTCTTTGTGCTTCCTGGACTTGCATGTCTATTTACTTCACCAAATTGGGGAAGTTTTCCTTCATTATATTTTCAAATAAGTTTTCAGTTTCTTGCTGTTGTTCTTCTCCTTCTGGCACCCCTGTGATTCAGATGTTGGAATGTTTGAAGTTGTCCCAGAGGTTCCTAAGACTCTCCTCATTTTTTTTTTGAATTTTTGTTTCTTTGTTCTATTCAGGTTGAATGTTTATTTCTTCCTTCTGTTCCAAATCATTGATTTGAGTCCATTTTCTTCCCTTCACTTTTGGCTCCCTGTATATGTTTCTTTATTTCACTTTGCATAGCCTCCACTGCTTCCTCTATTTTGCAGCTGTACTCTATCATTTCTGTGAGCATCCTGATTACCAGTGTCTTGAACTCTGTAACTGATAGGTTGTCTATCTCCTCATTGCTTAGTTGTCTGGAGTTTTAATCTGTTCTTTCATTTAGGCCCTATCTCTTTGTCTCAGTGTACCTGTTACATTGTAAGGGGCAGAGCCTTAGGTATTTGCCAGGGTAGGACAACCCACTTTGCTGCATTATGGGGGAGGGATCAGAGAGGGAACAATGCCACTTTCTCTGCTCTTGCCCTGCTCTCAGTCACTTCCCCTGCTACCCACAAGCAAATTGGCCCCTTCTGGTGCTGATTCCAAGTGGGTGGGCCTGTGCACACTCTAGGACCTAGTGGGCCCCTCCAATGGACTCTCCTTTGAGCCTGGGAATGTCTCCTGCCACTGCAACGCCTACAGATTTTTACCACCAGAGGATTTGAGGCTTTATTTCCCCATGCTGGAATCCTGGGTTGTGTGGTCTGTCTTGCTTCCCAGTTGTTCCTCCTGGTTTATTTGCATGGAAATGTGGGACCACACAGCCCACCCGCTTCCACCTTGCCCACCCAGTCCACCATCTTGTTATGCATCTTCTCTGCCCACCTCCACTTCTCCAACTGGTCTGGATTAGTTTTTCCTCTGTAACTCTTTGGTTGTCAGATTTCCATACAGTTCAATTTTCTGGCAATTCTGGTTGTTTTTTGTTTTTAAGTTTGTTGTTGTCCTTCTTTTGGTTATGTGAGGAAGCACAGCATATCTACCTATGCCTCCATCTTGGCCGGAAGTCTATTTATTTATTTTTAGAGGGAAAAGGAGGGAGAAAAACATTGATGTGAGAGAGAAACATCGACTGGTTGCCTCTTACACATGCCCTGGACTAGGGACTGAACCCAGAACCCAGGCACATGCTGTGGCCAGGAATCAAACCAGCGACCTTTTGTTTATGGTACAACACCCAACCAATTGACCTAAACTGTTCAGGGCTATAAAAGTTAATTTAAGGTAGAATTTCATTTTCATCACCACAAAACTTCTTAAGGAAGAAAGTAAATCTAAAATCATGTATAACAACCTACATAGCCTGATTAAGAAGTTGGTTTGGATCAATAAAGAATAAAAATTAATGAAGAAAAGAAGAAATGCTACAGGTAGAGAGGGACCCAATGCATATAATTTCACTAATGATATTTCAAAATAACATACATTATGTGAACTTTTCTGAAAGACAATTCATTATTGTTTGATGTCTTTGGAAACTAAACTTTTGAACAAAAAGCTTGTCAAAATGTTGCCCTACTGAAAACTGTTTTCAAAAGATGAAGACAAAGAACTTCTATGATTTACTCAAGTAATTCAGTACAAAGTTTCTTCCAGAAAACATATTATTAAAAGGGTTTTTTTTACCCTGAATTCTACTGTGCTCTTCACACCAAGTTTTATGGTGCTACTCAGTGCACTACTTTTGAACTTCTTCCATTAGTCTGATGTCTCGGTGGATTAATGGTGAAAGTCAAGTGAGCTTCATCTTTCCTTTGGTGCCAAGAGGCCCTGGTTCTTCCCAGCAGAGTGAGTTTTACTGAGGAAATATTTATCAAATGAAAAGTTCATCAAGAAAACTGTTGGGTAATTGTCTCTGACAAGGGACCAAACCTAGTGAAGGCTATAAGTGATTCAGGAGTCACCAGCAGTGCGTGGTTGTTTGCACTCTTCAGTGGTGTGTTGACAAAGCTATTATGGCACCAAATTGCTGCCTGTAATCACCAGTGATTGGGCCCCTTTCATCATTCTTTTTCATCCAAAGATAAACTACATGACATAGACATGATTTTGGAACTGCCTTATTGTATAATTTTACAAAATGTTTCAACAGACTTGAACAACAGCTATTACGTGTTCAAAGGCTGCCTGAACAGTAAAAAAGCCAAAAAGTTCGATTTTAAAATTGAACCACGTGAAAAATACTGCCGATTCAGCATAGCACTAACAACCAAATGTCGCTTGCAGAGAAAGTAGCTCATTGATGGAACCTGCAGAAGTGAGCCACCTTATGGGCTTGGAGAAGGCAAGTATCTCATTTTTAAACTGCTTTAAGGTCCGTTCCCGCTGCCGGACCCATGCTGGGCTTGGCATGGGGGCAAGAGAAGCTGAGGGGCATGTGGAAATTCACAGACGATAGCGTTCTCATAAAAGCCAATTACATTGGTTTGCTTGTAAGTGGAACATTTAAGGACAAACTTTTGCTTGAGTGCATGCAAAAACATTAGAAATAAAGATGATTAAGTGAAGGCAACAACCTGGGGTCTGCTCCTGCGATGTTCAGAAGGCCTCTCTAAGCAGTGCATACAGCTTCAGTGTGGGGGTTGCTTCACCTCCACAGACCAAACCTTCTGCTCCAGGAGGCGACGAGGGGAGAAGACTGAACTTTAGCTGGTTACTTATGTTTAGAGCAAGGTTTCCCAATGTCTGTGCTACTGAGCATTTTTAATTAATGATTTTTTTTTATTGTGAGGGGCTGGCTGTCCTCTGGACTATAGCATGTTGAGCAGCATCCCTGGCCTCTACCCAGTCAGTGTCAATAACACCTCTGCCCCAGTAATAGTAACTGAAAATGTCTCCAGACATTGCCTAATGTCCCCTATGCAAAATCACTCTGAGAACCATTGGTTTAAAGCGGCAATTTGCAATCGGTGTGCCACAAGAATTTTTAAAACATGCAATACCTATTTAGTCAGGGGCACTGACCTCTTTTCTTTTAGATTGTAAAATTTGAAAAATGACAACAGCCAACACAACAATAGCCATCCAGTGTAAATGAATCAAAATTATGCCTCTTTTTTTGTCAGATCAGCAAAAAATACAATATATTTCTTGGTGTGCTATAAAATTTAAGTAATTAGTTTATGTGTGTCATGAGATGATAAAGGTTGAAAATCACTGGTTTAGAAAAAAGGAAATCTGAACCAATGGTACAGACATTTTTTACATGATAACCTGCCATAACGATGTTGCTGTCAATCCACTGCACACACTAGCATCTTCTACGGAACCCAACACTGACAAAGCTGCCAAAACACACCACATTCCCACACTGCTTCCAGTTAGAAAAGGGCTTCTGTTTGGCTCGCACACATGAGCACAGTGTCACAGGAGCACACTGCAGAGATTTTTGACAATACTATAAAAATTTAAAAAATTAAACAGAAAAGTTCTTAAGTGAACATCGAAAAATTAGCTAGATATTCAAAGTAAATTTCAGCTGTATCCACGTAACCTAGAAGTTCTAAAATGGCCTTCTGTGCCTTTGATGGAATGCCAGTTTACAAACGTGTGCACTCAACCTTGGGTCAGACTGGATTCAGCACACATGTCTGAGCAGAAGCAGGGCCAAGGCCACCGTGAGGCCATGGTAGCGCCCAGTGATGTCTGCTGGACAGATGATGCAATTTGACAATCCCACATGGCTGAGCACTGAAGTTGTCTGCAATATTTTGGCTTTATAAATTACCTTGCAAATAACTTTCTTAATTAAAAAGAAATAAGGTCCTATTAAATTATCCTCTTCAAAAAACTGCTAGAAGTGGAATTTCAGCATCAAAAGTTTTCAACATTGTTATGCTTTTTTATATCTATTATTATGTCCTCCAGAAAAACTTATTTATAACATCAGCAATGAGTGTACTGCCAAGTCCTGGGAATTATCATTTTTTCAAAGATATTTGCTAATAAGTTAAGGGAACATTGCCTCTCTTTTTTGTTATTATTATTTCACATTTCTTTGGTTTAGGACAAACTACAAAAATTGCATAGTGTCCAAATGACCATCTATTGTTGTTTCTTTAGCTGAACCCCTGATGACATTGTTGGACTGCAGTTAGGGTGCATGAGGTATGAAACACATGGAACTTTACACTCTAGAGCCTTACTTGGCATGGTGAGATGTTCACACTATGGTGGGGGGGATGCGGGAACTGAGATTTGTCAGGGAACAGCAGATGCTGAGCCCCCAAGTACAAGTTCACTAAGTGGAAGAATGAATAAACTAAAGAGATTTTCAAGCTGCCTTGAACAAGATATTTGAGTCAAGATGGTGACTTAGGCAGACATGGCTCGCCTCTTTGCACAACCACACAAAAATTGTAGCTAAAATATAGAACAAACATCATTCAGGAACATTGGAAATCGGGTTGAATAGAAGTCTGACTACTATGGAATTAAAAAAAACCACATCCATCCTGACTGGAAGGAGGGGTGTGGATGTGGAATGGGCTGGCTCCACACCTGTATGGATAAAAATTCAGGAGGGACATCTGGGGAACAAGAGTACCAGATGCACACCAGGCCCCCAGCCCAGAATTCCAGTGTGAGGAAGATAAATCCCCAAAACTCTAACTTCAAAAACCAGGGTTTGAGTTGATGGACGAGGCTGCTGGGGAACCCACACACAGACTTACCTACTCAGACTTAGCCAGGGTGGCACCTTAAGGGCACCAGTGGTATACAGGGAGAGACTGTGGTGTCTGGCATCAGGGCAAGCAGAGGCCTTTGTCCCTTTGCTGAGCTTTCTTCCCCCAGAGCCATAGGCTGGTGCCATATCTGAGACTGTCAACCTGGCTAACACTGTTTGACCCACCTTGGAGATCCACAGGGCTCTACTCCACTCAACTTATGGGCCCACCCACACTGCTTTTCCATAAGAAGTGCTCGTCTTGGCTCCTAAATCCTATCAAACAAGCAACAGCTGGCCTCAGTGTGCCTTAGCAGCAGCCAGATTAGAGTCACAGTTTGGCTTCACCTGGGAATTTCCAAACCCAGCATAGAGAGCAGCCATCTCAGATGGCTTTATAGCTCATGCAGGGTGGCCCCAGGCAAAACATAGGTGGCAGCTGACCTTGGCCTGTACCACCCAGAAACCCCAGGGCCAGCACACCCACTGGACAGCATTAGATCACGTTGGAGTACCACCACCCTGCACCTGCATAGATGATCCTCCACAGAGGACAGATGTTGGTGGTCAGTGGTCACAACCAGTTCTTGCAGCTGACTCGCCTGGGTAAGTGTCACCCTTGACCTGCTAACAACAACCAAGGCTCAACTACAAGAGAAGAGTGTACTCAGCCCACACAAACTGTGCACCTTGAATATCAAGTTTGAGTGATAGGGGAGGCTGTGCCACTGAACCCTACAGGACACCTACTACACTAGGCCACACTACCAAGACACAGAGTTAAAGCAGCTCTAACTAATACATAGAAACAAACACAGGGAGGCTGCCAAAGTGAGCAGACAAAGAAAGATGGCCCAAATGAAAGAACAGATCAAAACTCCAGAAAAAGAGCTAAACAAAATAGAGATAAGTCATTTATCAGATGCATAGTTCAAAACACTGTTTATAAGGATGCTCAAGGAACTTAGTGAAAACCTCAACAGCATAAAGAAGATCCAGCCAGAAACAAAGAATACACTAGTTGAAGTAAAGAACAATTTACAGAGAAACAACAGTAGAATGGATGAAGCTGAGAATCAAATCAATGATTTGGAACATAAAGAACCAAAAAACAACCATGCAGAACAATAATAAGAAAAAATAATCCAACAAAATAAAGACAGTAAAAACAGTCTCTGAGATGACTTCAAGAGGTCCAACGTTCACCTCATAGGGGTGCCAGAAGGAGAAAGGAAAGAGCAAGAAATTAGAAATCCATCTGAAAAAATAGTGAAACAAAAACTCCTCTAATTTGATGAAGAAAATAGATATGCAAGTTCAGGAAGTGCAGAGAGTCCCAATTATGATGGAGGCCCACTCCAAGACACATCATCATTAAAATGCCAAAGGCTAAAGATAAAGAGAGACTCTTAAAAGCAAGAGAAAATAAGTTAGTTACAGGAAGGTTTCCAGGTGGGAGGGGGGAAGGGAAAAATGGGTATAAAGGTGAGGGGATTAAAAGGTACAAATAGGTAGTTACATAATAGGTGTGGGGATATAAAGTACAGTATAAGAAATGGAGCAGCCAAAGAACTTATACATATGACCCATGGATCTGAACAATGGTGGGAGGATTGCCTGAGGGAGTAGGGGGTACTGGGTAGAAGGGGGAAAAGGGAAAAATCAGGACAACTGCAATAGCATAATCAATAAAATATAATTTTTAAAAAAGATATTTGAACAAGCTGGAACTACCCACATTTTTAACTTGGTCTCTCCCTGCCCTCTTCCCTTGCCAGGCATGGATAATTGCATTTGCAAGTCTTGAACTCACATATGATGTGACTGGTAGTTACTGAGCTGCTGCCCTGGCTCGTGGGTGTCGGGTTATCCCATTCGTTCTTTGACACAGTCCTGCCAGGTAGGCAATATCTCTAGGTTATGAATAAGACACTTGAGATTCAAACAACAAGCCTGAGGTCTGAGGCTAAATGAATGCAGAGCTGGAACTCACCTTCAGTTCTGCCTGATTCCAAAACTCCTACTCCTTTATTTACCATACCATGTGGGGTACCACTGTCAGCTTCAAGACTCATGTGTTCTCGTGACTCCCTGCTACCCTCGAGAATGAAAAGTCCGTGGTTCTTTCCAACTTGAATTCAAAGAAAGCTATTGAAATTATTTAATTGTTGTGATAACTATTTTAGAATATCTGATTCTCTTCCACACACACCCCCACCCCACATTTGGGGCAAGGAAGAACAGGTGAAGTGGTAAGGGAATAAAAGGGGAATTTGATTTCCTGGTACAAGGAATCACAGGATGTTATGAAAGTAAACACTCAGTAGCTTCTTCTTCTAAACCCCCTCTGGTGGCCAACTTTGTGTCACAGCCGCATGACATGGGCAGAGCCTGGCCCAGGCTGTGTGGTCACGTTCCCATTTGAAAATGTTTGAAGGAGAGCAAAGGTTTGCCTCCTCCCCGGCAGTATTCTTCTCACGGGGGACAGACTTGGCTTCCTGGATTGGTGTTGCTCTGATGCCATCCCTCTGTGGTTATTTCTGCCCAGCCCTCATGGGCCCTTGAACCAGATTCACTGTTACTGAATGACCATGGTATTCAAACTGGAAAACAGGTCGCCTCACCAGCTCTCCTCCTGAATTCCCAGTCTTCCAGAGGCAGAAAAGCAAGCAGTTCTTGTCCTGTCTCCACTGAGAACCCAAAAGAGACAGATATTTGAGTTACTTACTCATTTCTTAAGTTAAATAAAAGGGAAGGATGTTAAGTCGTCCTTCCAATGACATGCATTCTAATTCCAGAAAAGTCACTTTTAGTCTTGTGACTTGGAGAATTTCCTTAACATTCCAGCCATTTATTCTTGTGAAGATCACACAGAATTATATGTCCTGGTCTATGGAAATTATGAAGCCTCATGCAAATGTAAGGTATAGACTAGTATTACATGTAATAGCATTTTCACCGTATAACGTGCTATATGTTTGATCTATTTTGTTTCTCTTCTATCCTCACGTTTTTCCAGCTCTCCCCACCCCCAAGTTAGAATGTAAGTCCCATGAAAACAGGGATTTGGGTAGTTTATTAATTATTGTTTCCCCAGAGCTCAGAAAAAGGCCAGGCACAAAGTCAGCACTTGATAAATATTTGTTGAATGCATAAATTAATTGATGATAATCCCTCTAGGGAATGACCAAGGTGGACCATAAGATTTTATTTGCTGGAGAACTTTAAGAGAAGGCAGGCAAGACCCAATCCCTATCCAAATGAGGTTAGTGATAATACTACCAGGGGGCCAGAGTGAAACAGGAAATCTCTGATGACCACTTTGAGTCCTGATTCTATGGTTTTATGGCTCTCTATTCAGTATTGGTGCCCTGGGCCAGGCCACTTACCATGTTCGAGTCACTGTTCAAAGGCTGACCATCATCTTGCTTTAAAATGTATTAAACTCTGGCTCTGAAAATCTTAAAAACTCTTTGTAGACTTATCCCTTTCTCACCTGTCCTGGGGGCAGAATTTGCACTTATTGATAATAGACTGAACTACTGGCCACTTCAATACTTATGAGGCACTGACCCTGCCCAGGACTTTCCCTAAACAACCTTCAACTTGACCGGCCAGCCAAGGCCTTTCCAGGATCCTGGTGATAAGTAGCCAGTGGAATTCAGGGCTCCAGTATTCAGTCAGCATTCAGATTGTACACTCTTTCTCCTCCTTCCTCCCTCCAGGAAAACATATGGTGAGAGCTGCTTGTTTTGGAGCAAACCCTCAGGGGAAAACAGACTTTTCATCTTTAAAAAAAAAAAGTTCCAGTAAACCCGTCTTACTGATTTCTAAGGAAATCACTTCAGAGCTTAATTTTGCGTTTCCCATCAGAGTAATCACTTGTATTGCTGGAGAAAGTGCAATTGACAATGGCTTTGAGATGCAGCGAGTGTGGGCTTGAGGGCCTAGGTGCGGGTGTGTGCACACATAATGTGTGTACAAACCAATGTATACAGTACGTTCATTAGTCACTGAAAGCAATGCTCAAGGATAGTCCATTTGCTTTTCCAAAAATGGCCAAATCATGACCTTGTTGACAGCCCAGCTAGGCAGTGTCTGATGGAATTTTTGGCTCTGGAAACGTCAGGTGTTGATGGTTCCAGCCTTCATCAGCACTTCTGAATACTAAAAGGGCTCTGTGTGTGTCTGGAGGGGCAGACAGTGTGCACGCGGGAGCAGAAAGGAAGGCGAGGATGGGTTCTATGGGCCTTTGCTTCTTGGAACAAAGGCAGGAGTCAGATGCCATGATTGGGGACCGCCAAGCAGCAGCCGTGAAGGCAGGAATGCATTCGTAACTAGTGCAAATATTAACTGTGTTGAAACAGAATCGCAGAACTTTTGTCCTCTATGTCATGCCCCATGAGAGAGCCCTGTTTCTCTTTGTGTTTGCTGTGTTTAACGCAGGATTTTATTTCTCTCAAAAATGGATGGAAGTTTCAATAACACTGTTTTTTTGTTCTTTCCCCAGATGCCTGCAATGTTAGCCCCACTAACAGAAGAGCTACTTCCTGTAACTTTTCTACAAGCTAAGACTTTTCTGGTGGGCCCAGGTGTGTCTGGCCCTGGCAGAGAGTCCTGGTGTCATCCCTCAGGAATTGCCTGCTGGGGAGCTCAGCCCTGGTCCTCTCCTGAAGCCCCAACTGCTCAAAAATGCAGCATTTTTAGGGGGAGAAGCAAGGCTTATTGAGCAGAAAGATCTTCCAAGGCCAGGTGTGGGGGAAACTTATCAGGCACTGCAAACCACAAGAACTGGGAACAATGGCCAAATTGAGAGTTTAGTAACATGTTTCAGGCCCAAGGCAGAAAGAAGCACTCAGTCATTGATGGCTCCACTTTTTATCCTAAGATATTAAACATTTTGGCCTTTATCATAGTGACCCCAAAATGAAAACTTGGCTGCTTTTCCAAATAAAAAATAAAGTCAGAAGGCGAAGAGGACAAAATGCCTGCACATGTGCATGTGCATGTATGTAGGCATGTCGGTTCTCAGTATGGCCTTTGAAAAGCCCAGGAATGTCTCCAGGTCTCCACTTCTGTCTGCCTCTGGTAACAGATGTCATTTGCTCCTCTATCTCCTTATTCAGGTTTCTTTAGAGAGTCAGTCTAGTAGGGAACTTCAGTATCCACAGGGGGTCAAATTCATAGCCATGCACCTGCGGGGTACCTCTGTGAGAATGAGAAAAAAATGTCCCCTGTGGACAGACACAGTCCCTCACCGGAACACTAGGCTTGGGGACAGAGCCACCTACTCCCAGCCCCTGCCCTTCGGATGAGCCTTAGTGTCGTGCTGAAATTGAACAGGTGGGTACGGCAGTGCTCACAGGTTTGAAGTTGAGGCTAAGGATGGGAGAAAATGTGGCTTTTCCATCAATTTGGGATGCTACCAGCAAGCGACGGTCCTACTGGTGCATTTCAACAAATTCCGCAAACTAGAAGAGTCTTTACTTCCCACCACAGCTGTGGTCCGCTTCACAGTTTCCTGGCTCAGGAATCAGAGTCCACCTGGCTTTCTCTTTGCCCTCTATCCAGTGCATGTAGCCCATCTAACCCTTCGCTGAGCTCTAGTATACAAAGGGTGCTCAGTAAACATGTGGAGCTGGCCGAATAGCCTCGATAACGCAGCCCTCTTAGAGGGTGTGAACACTGTCCTTTCCTGCCTCTGGGTTCATTAACCTCTTTGGTTCATGTCATCACACACAAGGTGGCTCTCCTGAGAGGGTCGTGTGACAATCCACAAATAACAAAGTCTTCACTCCACAGACTTAGCACAACCCAGACCATCCACACTCCCAAACAGCAGGAAAAACTTAAATTAAAACAACAGGCCAGGAGCAATTCAAGTTCATTTCACCTTGGCAAGACTTCAGACCAAGTTCGAAGAGAAATTAATATCTCTAAGGCAAGAAGTTCTGGTGACTTCCCACTGGTCCTAGAGGGGATTCAGCTACAACCCCACAGGAGCCCTGCCTGCTCCACCGCTCACAGTGTCTGCCTCCAGAGCCTCCAACACAATAACTGTAGGTATTGTTTGTGATTTCCTCTTAAAAGAATTAAGCTCAGCTATGACAGGTCTAAACTGCAAAGACGTTTATTGGCTACAGTAAATCAGTTCTTCTTCTGCTAAGAGTAACTTTTCTAATTATTAAGTTGATGATAGAAATCACTTCAATAAATGTGGCTTTCCAAACAAGACCAAGTCTGGGGACACAAGCACAGACATCAGTACCTGTGTCACGTTTAACCCCTGAGCCCACTACACATCATAGCTTTCAAGTTTAAGCCATTGTGTTGTGACTGGTTTATTGAAATCTGACTCAAAGCTATACAAAATTGGGGGTGACCCTACCAACACCATTATGACTAGAGAAGCAATAATTCTTTTCTTCACTTGGGAACTAAACTTTATTTTTACAGCATGTTTAAGGCTTTAAGTACTAAATATATTGATTTACTTTCTTACATAAAAATAATTATTCCAATAATCATATCTTGATATATTATCTAATCTTCCCCTAACGTCTCCCACCCTCCTTCTGTTGTTAAATTAACATTGTCATGTGAGGTGGTTCTTGCCAATAAGTCACTGGCATGGCTCTGAATAAGAGGTTCCTATATATCTTTTTGTAGAGAACTGTTTCAGAAAAGCACAGTTAGGCCGCTGACTGCATTGTAAAGGCCACTACCAAGAAGATGGGCAAACCTCACCAGGCACTAGAGAAGGGGGAGAGCCGCAGACGATCAACATCCATGGAGTTGAGGCACATCGCGCAGAGAGGGGGACTTGAAGTGTCTAGGACAAAGGGAAAGCAGGACGAAGCAGGAAGAAGATGCAGCAGGCAGACCTCTCCGGTGGGAATGTCTATCCTCGAGGACCTCTGACCTCTAGTAAGAAGAACAAAATGAAAGACAGAAGAAAGAAAGGCAGGGAGGGAGGGATGGCTGGCGAACAAGAGACAGGAGATGAGAGATTTCACTTTCTGTCTCATGTTACCATTATATAACACACAGCTTAAAAGATGATGTTTCCCTTTTTCATCTTCTTGTTGGTAATAGGGTTTTAGAACATGCCTCTCTGTGTGTGTGTGTGTGTGTGTGTGTGTGTGTGTGTGTGTGTGTGTGTGAGGTTCTTCAGCTAGTCTAAACTGTTAGATCTAAGGCCCACCTACAAAGAGTTGGGCAGATGCATTTCCAAGACAAGAATTAGGAGAAATTCATGGATATATCTAAGAAAGAAGACAGAAAAAAACATTATGGAATGGGTGTGGGGGAATATCTTTACTCCACATAAATGGAGGCCAGAAATGCTGAGCAGAATTTTATAGATTTCTTGGGAACTTGTAATGTTCTCATTGTTTTTTTTTTTTATCCTGTCTGTTCCCTATAGTTACAAGCCTTTACAACCCTTGAAGCAAACCAAAACAGGGCAGAAGGTTTGTGAAATTTACTTTGGAGGGCAGGAGAGAGACATCGTCTCTCATGGCTCTTCTGTACAGCTGGGAGAGAGAATTCTGGAGGAAACACAGATAAGACAGACCAGGGGGAAAGGCAACTTCCTGAGTCCTCTGGGACAAAAAAAAAAACAAAAAACAAAAAACAGAGGAAGCATGGGATTAGCTTGGGAAGAACTGTCTCAAGGAAATTTGCCTCCATGAAATTCATTTTCCTCCTGACATCAAGTTGAAAAACTCCTGATAGATTTTGTTGAGTGCTAAGTACACTGGACTGTGCAGAGCTGTACTCCAGTAGTTCTTCTACCATACTTCAGTCTCTCAAGATAGCTAACAGTCCACTGAAGTAACATCAACTATACCCACATTCCCCAGACCCAGAATTAATTCCCACTGGGAATTTTCAATGAAAGCTAAAAATTTCTGCTAGCCTTAACCAATATTGTCTGTCCTCCACCCCAGCCTATCAACATGGCTGAAGAATCTACTACAAGATTCATCGTTATGAAAGGATTACAGTAATAAGTGTAATAATCACAGAGGTAACAATACTAGCCAATATTTATTGAGCATTTAATATGTGTGAGGCAATGATTTTCGTGCTCTGTATATATTAACTCATGCCTCACCACATCTCCTTGAGGAAGGGACTATCTGATTATCATTTCACATGTAAGGAAACTGAGGTATAAAATCACTCAGCTAGCTTTCAGGGGAGCAACATGTGCTAGCAGGCAGTGAATCCGGACCTCCTAACCATGTGAACACAGAAAACCTAAACACTGAACATCATCCATGGGATCGAGACTTCAGGCTGGGTTTGCTACTTTCCCTGACTACCTGCAACCCTATGGCTTTCAGAGGGTTTGGCCCTGTGGGCTCCTTTCTTCAAGTAAAACATTGTATAGAAGCCCCAAATCTATGCATCAAATAGAAAAACTTGGATTGAATTAGGAAGAGGGGAAAGGATGCTTGATCCTCCCCACTTTCAGTCAGCCCCTCCCTGTGCTCCAGAAGGTTCCTGAGAGCCTTGGATCTTCTGTGGAACACTGTTGGAAAGCCCCTGGACCAGTCCCTAATTGGTCTCCTTCCACCGGTAAAATTGCCAGCTCCAGAGTCTCTTTCCAATTTGCTTCCAAAACTCCAAAGTTTCTGGCTGTTTCTGGGATAAGTTCTGAAATTCTGCTCTGGGAATTCCAGGTTTTCCAAATCCTGTCCCTAGCCCAGACACCCAGGCTTTCCTATTGTACCCCAACTCTGTCCAGCTGGCCCAACCCCTTTGCCATCTCCAAACAGGCATCATCCTTTGAACCATCTGAAGTGACCTCGACTTTCTCCTCTGCTTCTACGAATAACCACAGAAATGAAGTCAAGTGCGCCGCTTCCACAAATTCCCCTTTGACTGCTCACCTCGGGAGCATGTTTAGGGTTCACTCTGGCCCCGCCACTTCTTGTAGTAATTAGTAGACAGGTTGCACTGCCAGAACAGAGACCAAGACAAGAGTAACTTCGGTAAGATACCAGTTGATTTCTCTTGCCAAAATTGTCTAAGCATGTGCACCCTGGGCTGCCGCGGCAACCCCACAGTCCGGGACCCAGGTTCCTTCCACGTTGTTGCTCTGCCATGCTCTCTGTGGCAGACAGTGGTCAGTGCCAGTGTCTGTGTTCCACCAAGAAGGGGGAGGGGGAGAGAAGGACATATCCTTTCCATTTATAGTCTTCACCCTCTACTTCAGTCATATCCCACCAGCAAGATGAGAATGGGTGTTTGGAGAATAACTAGCAGTCTCCTCCACATTTAACTATTTCAAAAAGAAAAGGACGAGAGGAGTGTTTTCTCTCATCTCTCTTGGAATAAAGAGATCCAGGAATAAAGGGACCCTGTCTCACATATTGTGTCTCCCACAATGCCTGTCCAGCCTCAGCATCCTTGTATACACGTTGAATGTACTCAATAAATATTAAAGAATGAATATAAGTATTAAAGAACAGGAAAACAGGTACATAGACATTTTTGGAACCTGTAGATAATGTTGAATTTCTTTATATCACTGCTGAATTTAAAGTTTAAACTACTGGGTCCTAAATCTAAAAGGGTTTATGTACTTACTTTTAGAAAAGTTACTCTAAAAGATTATCTGAATAGGTAAGACTTTTTCAGACTGCCTTTCTCCTGGCCTACACACACACACACACACACACACACACACACTCACACACACACCACTCCTCCAACTTATCCAAATACAGGATCCGAGAAACTGCTTCATTTATACTCATACTTCGTTTCTTAGATAGTTAATGCAAAATTAATAAAAGGTTTGAAAAGCTAAAGTTTAAAACGTAAAAGCATTTTTATACAATTACCTTTCTGGGTTCCAATGTATGACAATAGCCTCTGAGATAATTCACTGAGCACTTCACCAAATGACAAAAATTTAGGCAATGTTTTGACCCAGGTAATGTTACTGTCTGAGTAACATTAGAGTCTGAGTCTTTCAAAGAGAATTTATTTTCAAGTAGTCACAGTCATCCCTTTTCATTTGAGGGGAATTTAGTCTTGGATTCCCTGATGATACCAAAATCTGCGGATGCTCACTTTGTATAAAGTGGCACAGTGTCTATGTATAACCTATGCACATACTCTCATATACTATAAATCATCTCCAGATTACTTATGCTACCTAATAAAATGTAAACGACCTGTACACAGTTGTTATGCTACATTGTTTAGGGAATAATAACAAGAAAAAGTCTGTACACTTTCAGTACAGACTCAACCATCCTAGGCCTGTCTACTTAGTACCCATCAGCAACAATGTAACAAATACAGAGTTCGGTTGAATTCCAAGATGTGGAACTCCAAGCATTGGGGTCCAACTGTATTAAAGAAATTATCTATCTTATATCCTTTTTTTAAGGCAATAGTTGGATTTATGTGTTGATCTATTCATCTGTATGCACATTAGGTACTACAAATACCACCAAAGTTTTAAGAAGCTTTAAGGCAATTATAGTTAAAGAGTAGTAACAACACGTACCCTATTTGCCAGTTGCAAAATGTCATTATGAGTTCAGACATCTCTGGCCTTAAATGAAACAACAATAATAGCAGTAAAATAATAATAAAAGCAGCTTCCCTGGCCCAGATACTGGGCAAACTACATCCCATGCATTCTTTCAATCCTTTAACAATTCTAAAGATTTTTTTTTTAAAGGCTCAAAAAGTGAAGTGATGATTGAAAGTCTGATAGGGGACTCAAAACTTGGAAAATTTTAGCTTAAGCTAAAAAGCTGTAAGTCTAGCAAGTAATGCGTATATTAAGCTTTTGTTTCAGAAACTACAGATAAGGACCATCCTGGCTCCCAGGAAAAGCAGCTGACCCCCTGGGGCACTAGCTAGAGATTGCCATCTGGGGGACAAGTTGGAGGTATCCAGGCCTTTTGTGTGACCACCCCCAACCTTGGGAACAGCTAACTGCCTAGAATAGGAAGGCTGCAGCTTTGCTCACCTAATCGTCCCTGAATTTCAAAGCCCTCACCGCACCTAGCTTGTCCTCCCCCACCCCTTATAAAAGATCTGGCCAGGAAAGAGAAGGCAAGATGGTTTGTTAGGGTATGAACCCGCCATCTTCTCAGATCACTGGCCATCTGAAGAAAGCGTCCATAAAAGATTCAATCGCTGTCATTGCTTATTGGGTTTGGTAGTGACAGGCAGCCCAAACGCTGGTGTCTTTTCTGGTTACAAGTCCTTCAGAACTGGATTCAAATTGGGCCCATTTATTCCTAAAAACTTGCTTTTCAAATACAAAGATACAAAATTAATAGTTATCACTATTCTCCAAGTGTGCTTGGTATTGCATCCTCTGCAGCTACTTATGAGACAGCTGCACACCACTTGGACCCCTGGTGTCTGTGCACACGTCTCGTGGTGTAGGAGAGTGCAGCCGGGGGCCCCCCAAAAAAGGATTTGTAATGGGGTCCAGAACTCAAGGTGTTCAGAAAATATTAGGATGTCCTCACCGCCCCTGCCCCAGGTGTGGGTTGGGGGAAGAGACAAATGGAGCAGGCCTGTTAAGAGCTGTTTCCCATAGCAACAGCCTTGCAGCTAACCTCTGGTGTAGTCATTTAACATATCTATAACTTTTGACTGGTTACATAGATATGTTACATAGCTGTGGCCATGCTTCTGAGCCAGGGAATGGAAATAACTTTCCCACCAATACGTAACTGGGGGGCAGGTCCCGGAGTTACAGCATCTGCATGGGAGCTTGGAGATGATTAGCTCCACAACTTGGGGCCACACCTGCCCAGACCCACGATGGCGACCAGAAAAGCTGGAAAGGACAGCAGATTAAGGGCAAGTGTGGCCAAGTGTGAGAGGAGTTGGAAATGGGGCTGCAGAGGAAGATTGGCGCAGGGATTTAAACCCAGACATTGAGGAGAGGGCCAAGCAGCCATTGAGGAGAGGGCCAAGCACTTCTGGCAGAGTGGGGACTCCCTCGGACCTGAGAGAGAGAACCATGAGGCTTTGGCAGAGTAGAGACTCCCACAGCCATTGTGCAGAGAACCACGCAGCTGCAACCATGTAGGGAGGACCATGCAGCTGTGTCAGTAAGGAGAACCACAATGCTCTGGCAGTGTAGGGGGACCCCCACCCTGGCAGCCATGAGAAGAATCACCATGAGGCTTTAGCAGAGAACCACCACGTGGCTTTAGCTGGAGATCCCGGCAACACAGCTGATGTTGCTGGGAACCAAGGAAGGCCTACCAGCCAAGCACAGATTACTGGGAAGAACCGGGATCTGCCTTGAGCCAAGGACTTCCATTTCTTTCTCTGGGATACGGTATACCAGACTGAACAAAAAGGGGAAGGAAGGACTGTGTGTGTTTGTGGGTGTTTTAAGGGACTTTGGGACTTTAATAAAGACATTAAGTCATTACTCTTAAGTCTGTATAACTTGAATAAATAATTCCTTTCCTTTCACCAATCTCTAACATGGAAAGCTATAATTCTCTGGTGAAAGAAAAGGTGAACCTAGTACAGGGGGACCCCAGGAGAAATGGGGATCAATCTGGTAGCATTGTGGGACCCTCTTCCCTGGTGGCCAATCAGGGAAAATCATGGCAGACCACATGTGCAGTAGCTTTAAAGTAATACAACTACTTGTACATGCGCAGTAAAGCCCACCAAAACTAGCCAGGAAGGATCTGCCCTATAAGAATAGAGTCCCTTCAGCCCATGAGGTCAATCTCTGCTTAGAGTTGGCCTGCTCCCATGTTTTCTTCTGTGAACTCTGGGCATTCGGTTCAATTTTTTGTCCCGATCACTAAGAACCTGGTTACCTGTGCACACCTGTGACAATGGCATGACTACAGGTGCTGCAAAGAGCGTGCTCACCCTAATGATGACCTCACACAGACTCCTGACTGGGAATCTCAGGAGACTCCAAACATCATTGAGGATGCCTGCTCTTCTCCCAAGACCCTGGGCAGCATGGGATAAGGCAGTATAAAGATGCTGACTCAGAATAGACATAAAAGGAAGTGCCTCCCTCGGAGGAGGACCTGCAATTCTCCCACTTGCTCATCTAGACCCTCCCTCAGTGAGACATTCTCCTCTCTGCTTTCCCCTTGACCCTGAACTGGGTTCTTGCCACTGGCACTGACAAAGCTATTTTTTGTTGTAAATTTGATGCTCCTGGCAAAAGAAGGGCTGATCCTCAAGGCCTAGGATACCTCAGACTTTAGGCCCTGCTCTGCTCTGCATGAGTCACACAGCATTTTAGCTCACATATCTTTGCAGGCCCCTCAAGGAAGTAGTGGGGATTTTCACTTCCCCTCACTACAGAAAATTATCCAATCCACTTCAAAGGGCCTGGCTAGAAGAGACTGGCTCAGAATCATACATGCAAGAAAATATTCTAGGATTTAGCCCTCCAGTGACGCTAAATTCACAGAGTAAGACAGAGGCCAGTACATCCCAAGTAGACTCGGGTGGTTCATGTCTGCAATACGCTCCTTGGGGAAATGGGGACTTGCACAGACCTCCTTAGTGCTGGCCTTCCCACAGAAGCCTGGTCTGGAAGTCTTTCTCAAGAAGCTTCTCTCTCTCTGCTCTAGCCATGGCTCAAGAACAGTGGTACCATTGACATTTCAGGCCCGCTAATTCTTTGATGTGTAGACTGTCCTGAGCTTTGTAGAATATCTAGCAATATCCCTGGATTCAATCCACTGGATGCTTTTAGCCCCCACCTCCCATTTGCAACAACCAATAGTTGTCTGCAGACATTGCTGAATGTCCCCTGGGAAGTAAAATCACCTATCTGAGGGCCACTGTTCTAGCTGATGAAGCTTGTCCAGTTCTGATGGCCTCAAACTGCTTTTCCCCAGGACAGCAGGTACACCCCACCTGACCAGGGTCTCTCAATACAATCTTCAGACACTAAAACTCTTGTGTGTTTAGCAACACCTGTTAATGCAGACACCCTTGAGTTTTCCAGCTCTTCAAGCTTGCCCTTCCCCACTTACATTCAAATTGCTTTAGTCTGAGTGCCCTTCTAAAGGAATGGCAAGAATCACCTCTCTTGGGCATTTCTGCAAATGGCAGCTCTCCACTCTCTCCCAACCCTCTCATCACCTCCATGCTGCTCCACATCATCACTCAGTCCAAGCACAGCGACAGGGTCTTCCCTAAGCCATGGTGGGAGAGCATGGTCATGCTTCACAACCTCAGCTAGCAATCTTGAGGAATTACAGATTTTTTAAGAAAGGAAGGGAAGAGGCATTAGATATTTTCACCCCTAAGCTCCAGGGACCATTCCTTTGCATGGGAGAATCTCCACCTGGTGTGTCCCCTCCACTGCAAGCTTAGCACACTGTAAACTAAGTATCATTCTTCCCTGCCCCTGCCATCCCCACCCCAGGATGGTCAATAATCTCTGCAGAGGTGCACCCTGTCCTGGCGAAGACCAGCGTTTGCCCTTCATTAACCAGCACATGGAAAATTCTAGCCTCATGTGGGAACCAATTGCATTTGGAAGTCTCCGTTGGGAGCACTCCTACAACAATGGTGAGCAGGAGTTTCACAAGCAGCTTCCTGAGCTTGGTCTTTACCAAGTCTCTTGGGCCACGTGAAGCAATTGTCACAAAGGCACCCCACCCTGCCCATTACCCTGCTCCTTCTCAGCATTACACCAGCCACCATAATCAAAGTCAACACTGTCTTAAAACACAAACGTCTGGTTTTAATTACTTCAATTCTGTGGAGCTTAGAGCCAAGAAATTTCCAGGTTTGATCTTTGTCCCATTGAACCATCCTGGTAGTGGGGATACCCATTATAATAGTAGCACTATGCATTACCACTCCAGGGACACCCCTACTCTGCCACTTTCAAAGAACCAAGTTGGAGCCAGAAAATCACAAGTGGTGCTTTTCAAACTTCTCTCAACATCTCAGCATTGTAACTCTTTTTTCACACAAGGCTACCTGAGGCTTCAGCTGGACCACGATGGCTGGGCCAGGAGACACTGGACACACCTTGAAGTACGATCAGTGTAATGATGGCCTCAGAGCCCGGTGTCCAGAAATCTGGTGTTGAAGGCTAAAGAAAGTGAGGTGTGAGGCCCCGTCCCCACCCGCATAGCTCAAGTCAGATTTGCTGTCACAGACAAGTGTCTGCAGGTAGAGGAGGACCTGGGGAGGCACTAGGGAGCACTGCGAAGAGCTCTGCCGGCATCACCCTGGTTGCTGTGGGTCCTCTGGTTTAGCAGTCATGATCTGTTAGAAGGAGGCAGCTGCCAGAAGGAACCCATAGGTTTCCCTGGACCAGGGCATCTCCTCTCCCACTGCCGACCTTTGGGGCTGGGTAACTCTGTGTTGGGGGAGAGGTTGTCTTGTGCCCTATGGGGTGTTACAGGGTCCTTGGCTTCCACCCAAAGTCACCAGTACCTTCCCCCCAAGTTGTACAAGTTGTAACAACCAAAAATGTCTCCAGACACTGACACATGTCCCCTAGGGGCCGCCTCACTGCCCCCAGATCCACTGGAGTCTAGGAACACCCCGGACCAAAACCTCCGGAGGGTGAGAGCATGGAAGCCATAGTTCTCATCCTCCAGCTGCTCAACAGCCAGCCGGACAGAGGTAACCCTGCTGAACCCCGCAGTAAAATGTGTAAATGATAACAGGTCAAGGTAACAAAAGCTGTCTGTCTAGAGATGGTATGTAATTAATAGGGTTTTAAGTAACACTTTCCTAACACTTGTTACATTGCATTATATTGAAATTATTTAATTATCTGTCTTCTTATGTAAAAGGAAGGCACCACGAGTGTAGACACTGAACCTTTTTTGTTGACTACAGAGAACGCCCTGCAGTGTCTGACACACTGCCTGATTGCTACTTACCAAGGGACAGCCATGCACCGGGTCAGATCGTTAGGGGAAGAAGGGCATTGAAGGGGATACTGTCCAGGTGGCTTCGGTACTCACTGCTAACCAGGTGGACTGGGCCATCCTGAATGCTCGACTGTATTTGGTCAGAGACTTTTGAAGTATTTTTAATTTTAAAAAGAAAAAATAAACGTACAGGGTGGGGCAAAAGTAGGTTTACAGTTGTTCATATGGAAAATCATACAATAATGACTCACAGACCCACAACTGTAAAGCTACTTTTGCCCCACCCAGTATGTATCCCCTGGCTTTGAGCCAGAATGTGTGTGACAGAGAATGTGTGTGTTTGTGCGCGAGTGTGAGCTCAGCAATATGAAGGAGATGTGTGGGAAAATTTCAGAGGCAGTCTGAAAAGAGACATTCTCTCTCTCCCACAACCCTCCTGTCCTTCCATCCTGCCCTTGTCTGCGTTTGATCCCTTCAACAAGGCAAGTACATGGCAAAGCCCAGTCACCAACCCAAGGCTCTTGGCTGGGAAGAGACGAAAAACGAATCCAAACCCATCGGCCTGTCCCCACCCCCGCCCCCACATGCACCATTTGTTATTTGTAGAGTGTGTGCACTAGCACCTGCTCGGTGCTGGACAGCATGGGGGCCGGGGCCTCAGCCCAGCAGTGCACAGAACAGAGAAAAAAGTCCTGCTCTTGGGAAGCCAGCAGCCAGGCCCTGGCCTCACAGCTTCCGGTGAACCCAGTCACCTGCAGAGGCTGCCGAGGTGATGGCTCCGCCTCCGTCCCAGACTTTCCGACCCCTCAGGTCGGAGCAGCGCCTGAGAATGGCATTTCTAACGAGCTTCCCTGAGAAGCTGCACTGCTGGCCCCGGGACCGGCCTAGGAGTATCCCGGACTCCAGCTTACATGCGAAAGAGCTGAAAGGGCCTTTGGTGAGGGCTTGGGGCTGTAGGTGGGCCAGGAGGAGAACCCAAGGGGGCATCTAAGAAAACAAGATGAGCAGGCCCACGCTCCTCGCTGTGCCGCGGGGCCAAGACGGAGCTCCTCTTCTCGCCCGTTTACCGGAATGCCTAGGAGGACAGCGGTCACGGCCTCCGCGGGGACGCGGCCTCCGCGGGGACGCGCCGCACCGCCCGGCGCAGTCGCGGTGGGTGGCGGCGCTGGCTCCGGCGGCGGCGGGGGGGCCCCTTTCCCGCTCGGGGCTGACGGAGGGGCGCGGGCGGGCCGGGCGCAGCCAGCCTGCGTCTCCAGACCAGTTTATTTACTGAAACAACAAACATCCCGCCTTCCGTGGGGCCAGGCCCAGGGCAGTTCCTGAACGGGACGAGACGCTCTCTTCGCAGAAGCCCACCCACGTCGCCCGGAGGGCTCCGCGGCCCCGCCTCGGTTCGAGGAAATGACAGGCTGCGCGCGGGGCGGCGCAGGCGGCCCAGGAATGTGGGTGACGCCAGAGCCGCCTGCTGCGAGCGCCCGAGGCGAGCTCCCTGGCCGGGCCCTCCCTCCTCTGCCCGGCTTTAAGTCTCCCTTCATTTTGCCCGGGGTTTTTGTTCTTCTCCCTGGCGGTAAGGAAAAGCAGACAAAAAATTTAGAAAGAAAAAGATGTTAAGCTTTCTCCCTCAGAAAGGAAAACAGTGTTGAATAAACAGAATGTCACTGAAAAGACAAACAAGACTGAGTCTGAAAGAAACAAATGGACTTCCAAAACCTTCTAGAAGCTGCGTGGTGGGGCGGGAGCGGCTGGGCCTGTGATGTTTGTGAGGGTTGACCGGTCAGTAATTTACATCAGGATGCTAACCCCCCAGATCAGCCTGTGGAAATGTAGGCGATCTTGGAAACCTCAAGCCTCACTGAAATGAAATAAAATATGACCCTTTATTATCCTCCACTTTTCCTACCATGTCCTATATCCTTTCTTTCTGACAGATCACCAATGTCTTGAATAAGGAATTGTTGACCAGATCTTTTTGTTATTGCACAGTTGAGGGAGGGTTGGGTGTTTGTTTTTGTTTTCTGTTTTTCTAAAGCTCTCTCAGACTCAGCTACGTGGCCGTGTGCATAGCAGCGTGTGTCAGTTTGGTCTTTCCTCCTTCTCTATTTCATTTGTTCTTCATCCACTAAGTCAACTATGCTTTTATGATATCTGACTGATATCCAAATTCCTCTAATAATTTCCCAACTGCAGGGTGATGTGTACTACACAGACTGAAAGGGAAAACATTTGCCTTAAAATCCATTTTCTCATTCTCTAAGGATAAAGTCCTTTTTTTGAAGAAAGGCTTTTATTTTTAGAGCAGTTTAGGTTCACAGCAAAATGGAGCAGAAGGTACAGAGATTTCCCTTACACTCCTATGCCCACACATGCACAGCCTCCTCCACTGTCAACATCCACCACCAGGGCAGGACATTTTTTATAATCTATGAGCCTGCGTCGACATATCATCATCATTCAGAATCCATAGTTTGCATCAAGTTTCACTCTTAGTGTGGTACAAGCTGTAGGCTTGGACAAACATATAATGACATGTACCCATCATTATAGTATCAGAGTAGTTTCATTGCCCTAAAAATTCTATCTGTGCTCCACCTAAATAAATCCAATTTTTCAAAGAGAATCAAGTTCAGTGTATGAAGTATCTCCTAATTTGACACTAAATGCCATTCATCTGCTGGGAGAAAAATGTCTTCACTGTTGAAGCTTTAATTCTGAAAGTTTTGAAGAAGAGCACTAGCTAACCCAATTGCTAGATAAGTGCTATTGTAACTTTCCAAAAGGGAAGTCTGAAACACAGGCTGCCAACATCACTTGGGTTGGAAATTCGACTCCTGGCCATTGGTGGAAGCATACTAAGGTACTAAGGTTCACCTGCTCTACCACATCCACCCAATGCTAAGAAGGGTTGCCGGGAGCCCCTAGTGCCCCACCTGCTGATTGACACTTGAAATTCCACCATCAAAGTTTTCTTTGATGCCATGGATGTACCACAACTTCAGAGCCTTCTCTGGAAGCATATCTGACTGGTGACTCCAAAGAGGTGGAACAAGAGGAAGCACCTGAGAGGGTAAAGGCTGTTGATTAACCCAGCTGACTTCAGAGGAGGCTCCAGACCCAGTTTTCCTTTGGCAGAGGTGGAAATAGGCTAAACAAAAGGTGAGACACTGGCACATCACAAGGTGTTGCCTAGCGGGCATGCACTGGAGAAGGAGAAATTTGGGGCAACACATTGACTCCAATTCCACTGTCATTTACCTGCAAATGGGAATAGTCGGAAGGCATAGCTTGCATGGGGATATAGAAAGTCAATATATAGAAATGTTCCTTCACCACAATAGTATGTGTTTTCTTTTAATGAACTTGTATAAAGCAACCCTATTCCTTTATTGTTTCTCTTCTATAAAAGAAACCAGATGTGTGAGATAAATTTAGATGAGTGCCTGAGGATAGAGACATCTCATCAGATTTTAAATTTTTGATAAAAAAATAGGAAGGAAGAAAGGCAGTGAGGGAAGAAGGAGGGCAGGAAAAAAAGAAGGAAAGAGGGGAGGAAGGAAACAAAACCCAAACCAAAAATGGCCATGCTTCTTTGACAACACTGACAGAGGAGTTCTTCAGCTGCACCCCCAAGTTTTAGGTGGAGGCAATGCCACGCAACATTACTTTCTAGTATCAAAACTTCATTGCAGGCTCTAGTTAGAAACCAGGGGAAAGAGGAAAAATCTTCATCAAGGCTCTTAAACTTGTTCACAGCAAAATTACAACATTACATCATGGCTAAACAATTCCAGAATTTCCTAATATGTGGCCTAGCTTCAGAGAACATGGTGACATTTCATCAAAACACCAATTCATCATTTCCTCAATGCAGCCTCCTTTTCATTGGTTGGCAAATATAAAAAAATTTTTTTCTGAGCAACAGTTTGTCAGGCACATTTTATGATCCTCACCACACAAGAACAAAGGCATGCCCACCACTGAAGGCATGCCCAAGAGTGTTGTTCCCCCGTCCATGTCCCATGCCTAGGACAGTCATTCCCTGTCTTTAGGGTTGCTCCAGAGTCACCTGGAGGGTTTGTCAGGACACAGACACAGGCCCTCACTCCCAGGCTGGTGGTTCTTCTGGTCATGGGTTGACCTGACAGTTAGTGTTTCTCACATGTTTCTGGGCAATACTGATGCTGCCCACCCAATGACCATGTTTGATTCCCATTGGCCTAGTGTAAGACTTGGTGCTCAGTAAACATGTGCTGGTTCCAGGAAAAGGCAGTGTCTTGGATTGTGTTTCTGTCAGTGAAGAGTGGAGAAGGCTGTGTGCTTTGGGCTGCATTGCAGGGTTTCTGGAACTCAGGAAGAATCTTCAACGTCACTGGTCCAACAACAGCCAAGGTGGAAGTTTCCTTAAGGCCAGGTTTTAGTAACAAAATCTACTCCATGTATAAAAGAAAAGCAATAGTATCCAAAAGCTTTTCAAGTTATGCTTCCTCCTCCTTCCCCAGTGCTAGTTGACACTGAGTACTTATCCAGAATTTTTGTCATATTGTTCTATTTCTATAATCAAACACTAGTTCCATAACAGGCTTATGGATCTTCTTAGCCAAGCTTGCATTTATTTCTGATCTTAGCAAGTTTCCTTGGCTCCTCTATCCTAAGGATGAAGGGGCTGAAGCAACTAACTGAGATTTTGAGACTCATCCAAGGAACTGGTCCCTCAGAAGACTGTGGTAAAATTATCTGTTTCTCTGTGGCCCACAGACCCCCACCAGAAGGCCTGCTGTCCATCAGCTACCCACAAATTTGGTTACCTGCTAAGTACAACTAAGCAGCCTCCTTTTCTGATGAAACACAGGGCACCTCCATTGAGGTCCAGGGATGGCGGAGATCCAACTATAATATTTATTTCTCTGGATGATAAGATAGAAGCACCATGTCTCAACCTGCCCAGGAAAAAAAAAAAGAGCTCATCTTTCAAGATATGTTAATATTAAGCATATTGAACCCAATCATTAGGCTAATGAGGAAAGAATGCTGAACTAGACTTTTCAAAGCCCCTACAAGCAGCAAGGGGCACCAGGCAAAGGCTCAATAAAGGAGTGCTTTAGGGTTGATAGCTGTGTTTGAGAGTCCCCTTTGAACTTAGTTTGAAACTGATTGTGCTTTCTAAGGAGCTAATCTTTGACACTTAAAAAGAGCTAAAAGCCCTTCACGATAAGGAAAGGAGAAGAAATACCAATTTAATAGTAAGTCAAAGAAACGACCCTACCACCAGGCTGGTGAAAAATATTTGCAAGGTCTTAGGATGATAAGAGGGCAGAAAGGAGGGAAAGGAAGATCATATTTGATTAAGCCATATAAAATTACCATTTTTATAAGTCAAAAGCAGTACAATATTGATAATTTCACTTGGTCCAATCTAATAGATGAGGGAAGCCCTCACCTACTCCCCAAAAGGCATATGATACTTCTCCTCCCCCAGAGTCTGGGCAGTTCTACCTCCAACCATTTCCTTCTGGCCACGTGACCACTATTAAGTCAGTGGAACAAAAACAGAAGATGTAAAGGCTCCAGGTCCACTAACTCACCTAGAGCATAAGTAAGAGGCAGCATGTGCTAACTCCTAGCACTTTTTGGTTTCCCTTTTCCTTTGGCCTCTGAAAAATCAACTGCTGTAAACAGAATCTCTCTTTTGGTGAAGTTCAAGCAGCAAATGGTGAACATTGTCCATGAAAATGACAACTCAGAACCAGCCGTGAGAAGGAAAACAACTGTCTTTCATGGGACAAAACTTAAAACTCTCATATTTGGTAAATAAACACATCACATCAGAGAAGTTAATATTCTACAGCTATAACCAGATATGTTGGGGCAATGATATAAAGAGCCGTAAAACATGGGACTGCTATCCTGAGAGCATTATTCTCTTTATGTGGACCAAAACATGGGGTCCTACTCCATGACCAGCTCTGTGTCCTTGGGAACTCAGTGCACCACTCTGAGTCTCGGTCAAAGGACAGGACTGGATTCAGGACATCTAAGGTGGACCCTTCCCTCTTGTCTATGACTTTCTAGAGCTATACCATTACTGTCCTGAAGCACAATATTAAATAATGAAAGGGGGGATTGAGAGGATGGACAGTAATGACATAAATAACCACAAAACTCACCATTTAACTTACATCGTTTCAAAAGAATTTTAGCCTTGAGGAAGGAAACCTCCTATCCTTCTAGTGCTGGGGGCAGGGCTTATCTAAGAGGAGCGAAAGCAAAGGGCAATCAGCCCCTTGATGGTGACAAGTTTGCCTCCACCACATCCAGTGTTTGTCTATCTGTTCTAAGGATGACCAGTTTCACGTGGCAAAACAGGATAATGCAGAGATTGGGGACTTCAGCTAATGGAGAGAATGAACACTAGCAATGAGTTTTCCTTTTGAACTTAATAAATTAGGTCTTAGATCTAATGGAAATCACCTCTTACTGGCAATTAAAAAGTAATCACATTATACCTCAAAACAATCGATCAATCAATGTTAGAGTGTGATTGTAACAATGTCAACGAGGTAGCCCCGCCTGTGGCTGCACACTGTTGACAACAGTCAACAGGCCCATCTGTTCTGTTCACCCCTGGAATGAGCGGGCCGTCTGCATCTGTGTGCGGAGTAAGTACAGTGTCTATTTTATAATTGTACACAATGCACAAGAATCTCCAAAATTTTAGAAATAAGATAACTGGAGTGGCTAGCAGAGTTGAAATGTTTCTGAACTACGAGAAGAAAATTCAACTTAAATGACAGAGGTTGTTTCTCAGCTATTTTTGGATGAACTTTAATAATTTAAAAAATTGTGCAGTGGGTCAAAGTTTAAAATACACTTGTAAGTCTGTTTGAAAAAAGTGAGCAGCCCACACTTTAATTTTTTACCACCTTGTCCCACAGTATGCAAATAAATGAAGTTAATGATTAAAGGAGAAGACAATCTTTGAATCTTTATTTAATATCATTTTACCGTTTGGTTTCAACTTATGTTTAACACAAAGTACTGATAAGTTGGGGTTTTTCTAATTCTGAGCTCTTTAACATGAAACAGAAACCAGTTGAGAGTAGAAGGCTCTAATTGTCCTGCTTAGAAAAAATACCACTAAAAAACAAACAAATGAAAAAAAAACAAAGCCCATACAAAAAAGGAACCCTTGTAATTCCTGGAATTTAGAGATAACTAATCAATTCTTTTCTGAAATTAGCAGCAAGCAGTCAGGAAAAAATTATCCAGGGACACTGAAGGTTTAAGAGACAAAGAGCTACCAGCTCTACAAATCTATGCTATTGAAGGTGAAAGATCTAAAGTGTCCTCATTTAAAATAGCACAGGAAAATAAGAAGGAAAAATCATCAGTATCAAATTTTAATCCGAGATTTGTGCCAAAGTGCTTGTATCTTCTTCTATGAGAAATTATTCTTTAAAATTAAAAGGCATTTAAAAATCCTTATAAATGCCAATATTAAAAACATTGATTTTTGTTTTAATAAGTGTTATTTTGATTTAGAAAGAAAAGCCTACCTAAGTAGGAAAATGCACTATATTCTATCACCTCAGTCAGGGAATGTCCCTCTTTGGACCACAAAACTTAGTGCAGAAACCCCCATTCACATGCATCAACACACAGGAAAATAAAGCTTTCCCTTAGCATGCCTCATAAAAGTAGGAATGATGAGAAGTGTCCCTGATGTCAACGTGGCTTTGACATTTCCCATCTAAACTCTTAGTCTTCCTGGCCAAGTAGACAAGTCACAAGTCTCAAGGGAAGTATAAAATATGGTTCAAGTAAACATCTACTAAGTTCCCAGTTTTAAATTTTACCTAATATTTGTTGAATGTCTACTAAATATAGGGGGTTTGCTGACCATTTCCAGGGAAACAAAGACGCCCAATATGTAGATCTTTTTTTTTAACCTACCCCAAGGCCATTTTTCTTATTGCTTTTTAGAGAGAGAGGAAGAGAGAAAGAGAAACATGGATGAGAGAGAGAAGCATCACTTGGTTGCCTCCCATACGTGCCCATACCGGGGGTCACCTGCACCCAGACCAGAGATCATACTGGGATTGTCCACACCCGGACCAGGGATCAAACCCACAACCTAGGTAAGTGCCCTGACCAGGAATCGAATCCACAATGCTTTGGTTATGGGACAACACTCCAACCAACTGAGCCACACCAGCCAAGGCAAGACATAATCTTGATCTTGAGGGAAGTTACAAGCTACCAAAGGAGAAAAAGAAATGTGTGTACAGATAACATCAAATACATAAGTACTTTCTTGAGAGAAAATATGTATTCAGACCCATCTTTTTAGTGTTCAGAAAATGACTTCTCAATGGAAGACGCAAGGATAAAACATGGAGAAGCTGTCATTTAAGCTGCATCTTGACACATAGGAGGGCATCTCGGGAAAGGAACACAAGCACAGAGCAATGGAATTTATTGGTTAAAATGGGAACTCGCGAACTGGCAGCCCATTGCCAAAGCCAGCCAACAGATGTGTTTTGTTTGGCCAGAGTAATGTTTAAAAAATTTTTTGAATTAGTTGCCAGCATTTTAAAATTGAGATTTCACATAAAATTCTGGATTTTGCGGCTACTCTTGAAAAACTTAGAAGATGTTAACACTGGGTCCACATCCCACAGAATAACAAGTGTCAGCTGGAGCTTGGTATCAGCTGCTCCCTCAGAAGGGCACACGGCTCACCAGAGCACCAGGAGCCCGCTCAGCCTGCCTCGTCCTCTCCGAGTCCTGGCCCCTGGGTAAGATGGCCTTGCGCGCCTGAGTTAAAGTATGAGTGCAGGTCAGCCCAGTGGTATGCTGGTAAATGTTTAACAGCAGACTCTCTAAGGAAAAGAAAAAAGCCCTGATTGTAGTATTTGCCAGTTTCTGTGGTATAAATACTCTCACCGTGGCCAATTTCAAGCTACTAGAGTTGTGTCACTGGAACTGGAACTGGTAAGGGACGTGCACTCATTCTGCTGCCACTCATTCTGCTGTCATACTGCTGTGTCTGGCAGTCCTAGATTCTAAAGTCAGGGTCTCCTGAGGAACTTTCCTCAGTCTCCAAGCATCCCTGTCTCCCTGGGTTAACCAGGAGAAACAATGGCCTTCCTCACAGTGCTTTTGTGTGGTTCAAAGGGTTTTCTCAAAACCACCTGCTGCTCCCTAATGTCATTGCTGAGGGTCGTTCCTAGGATGAATTGTTCTGTACTTCTTGTGAGTCACAGGTGAGCTGTGTGCTTTGTGGTAGTTGGGGGACAGGCTCCGTGGGAAATGACACAGGTACAGATACTAGTAGTTGAAAGTTGGCAAGAATGCACTAAATGTTTCCAGAAAAATAGGCATGACTGGGAGAGCATTTAGTACACAGGATACCAGCAAATTCATACACCTGGCACCAGCCTGCCAAAATAACATCTGAATGCTTCTTGAGGGCAGGGACTAGATCTTTGTCACTTTTGACCTTGCAAGTGTACCTAGGGTTGCCAAATGGTCCAGATAGGCAAACTATTCACCCTTGCTAGAGGCCATGAGTCACCACAGGGAGGGAGGGCGGAAAGAAAGAAAGGGAGGAAGGGAAGCCACCAGAAACTTCCTACCAACACGGGCCTATTCGTTTCAAGTTCTAATTACGAAAATCTTTTATTTCATTTCATGAATTCCTGGCAGGGTTCTAAAAATAAATAAATGAAACAAAAGAAAGTGAAACCATTTTACTAGATGGCAAATCACCTGTACAAATATATTTCTGATGTAGATTTCAGACAATATTCTCAAGTCAAGTGTCAGATTTTAGAAAAAACTTCAGTCACAGCCCTAACAACCATGTGGCTCAAAACAAATGTCTTGACTAAAAATTTTAAAAGCCATATTTCTCATAGCCTTTCTAATGGACAGAGAAGGAAAAGAACAAGGGGGAGAAAATGGTGATGAAACCAAATGCAAAGAAAGTCATAGAGGACAGAGGGGACTCACACAAAGCCTTCAGCTTCCCGCTGGTCCCTGAGGGGAAGGTCCCTTAAAGCTCAGGGGGAAGGACTGATGGAAGTGCTCCTTTGTGTGAGCTATTGTTCAGTAACTTTATGACTTCACAGCTTTTTAATAAGAAGAATTTAATGAGGAAAGTTTCCTTCAAGGTTTCCTAAGGAAGTGGATGAGCTGAGTTCACTGTTTCTCTTCTAAAATGTTTTCTCATCATCTTTCATGTTCAGGAGGAGAAGGAGTTAGCTGAGTTAGCTTACTTGAGGACAGTTTTAAAGAGAGGGGGGAAGGGAGATTGGAATTGCATTTAAAACTCTGGATCTTGTGTAAGCTTTTTCTTCCCAAGACTCAGACCTTGGAAGCACAGGCAATTCTAAGGGGCTTACCATATGTCATGGACTTGTTAGCTTTTCCATATCTCTCGTTGGGGGAGCTAGTTATTTTCCTCACTTAAGTTCTTTTTAAAAAACATTTTGAAAAACCAATAGTACTGTCCTCATAATTTAATAACCCAATCCTTTATACCAGGAAATTGAAGTCACTTCAGTGGCACCAAACAAAAACTGAGGCTCAAGGAAGCCTTGCTATCTCAGGAAGTGACCAGTTTAGAAATGGCCCATCCCCCCAACCAGGTGCTTCCCTAAAATTCTGAATGAGGGAGCCTGTTAGCACTCACCTCCCTTGAAAATCAGTAAGAAACAAATGGCCCATCCATTGTGTGGTTCAATAACAGAAACCAAAATTTTGGTCTTAGATCCTATGTGATCAAAAGCAGGTCACTCACTACTGTCTGATTCTCAGGTTCCTGACCCCATCTCAATAATCTGTGAAAATAGGTAAGAAGGAAAACTCTCAATACATGTCCTTTCCCAAAGAAGAATGACACCTACTCATCCAGTCACGGTTTGCAGGCTCAAGGCCAAATCATGTCAAGTAAGAAATTATCCTGTACAGCAGATCCTTCTTTCAAATCTTACTTTTGGTCACCAAGTCTATACTGTTATCGTGGGCTCCACTGCATATGCAGACCATCATGACAGTACTGTGAGAAGTACAAGAGGAATAAGGACACCAACCTGTGTAGGAAACATTTGCGGTTCAATTCCACCATTGCCTCATCAGCATCCCCATCACCCACTTGTGTGGGGACCTTTGTCCCGCCATTACCTACTCATCTGTCACATGGTTCCTGCTCACCTCTACCTCCCTCCAGCTCTACTTCCTCATACCAAGTCTGCGTTCCAGGAAAGAAAGAAGGGAAAAAAGGAAGGGAGGGAGAGAGAGAGAAAGGAAAGAAGGCAGGAAATAAACCACATACTCATTCATATTAGGGTGTAAATTGCCGATAGCAGTTTAAGTTCCCCCAGGAGACTAAAATTTTCCCAGGACTCTAGGCCTTTAAGGCATGAAGCTGCTAAGGTGGGATTCTAGCCACCACAGTCCAACGCAAGAGATGTTTGAGAGCCAGAAACTCCATTCAACACCCAAAAGTCACACTATTAAAGGCTCTGCTGAGACCAATGCTGTTTAATAGAAATACAATGGGAATCACTGATGTAAAATTTAATTTTAAATTTTCTAATAGCCATATTAAACAAACAGAAGCAGATTTCCAGCCAAGATGGAGGTGTAGGTAGACACACTGTGCCTCCTCGCACAACCAAAATAAAGTCAGCAACAATTTAGAAACAAGATAACAACCAGATCTGACAGAAAATTGAACTGTATGGAAGTCGGACAATGAAGGAGTTAAAATATACACATTCACGCAGACCAGTAGGAGGGGTGGAATTGGGCAGCCAGGCAGAGAGGTGTCACAACACAAAGAGTGATGGCACCAGGCGAGTAAGGCATCCCAAGCGCAAGAGCGCAGCAGGCGGACCCTGGGCACGCAGGCGGCTGGCAGACCCAGCGAGGCGGTGACTGACTGTGAAGCAAGGCACTGTGTCCAGGCGATCCCACATTTGCACACAGATAAACCACATGAAATTGGGCAGCGAGACAGACCACGCAAACCAGGGTCCCAGCACCGGAAAATAGAACCTCGTGACACTGGTTGAAAACACCTATGGGGGTTGAAGCACAGGGAGATACTGCCAGCCTCAAAGGAGAGTGTGTTGGAGAGACCCACAGGGTCCTAGAATGTGCATAGGCCCACCCACATGGGAATCAGCACCAGAAAGGCCCAGTTTGCTTGGGGGAAGCGGCAGCAGAAGGGACTGAAATTTGACAGAGAGAGGAGCAAGCACCATTGTTCCCTCTCGGACCCCGCACCCACATACAGCATCGCAACCCAGTGACTGGGCTGCCCCACCCTGGTTAACACCTAAGGCTCCACCCCTCATAGGTAACAGGTGCGACCAGACTAAAATAAATAAATAAATAAAAATGGCCCGAGTAGAAGATCAGCTCAAAGCTCCACAGCAAATACAACTAAGCAACCAAGAGATAGTCAACCTATCAGATGCACAGTTCAAAGCACTGGTGATGAGGATGCTCACAGAATTGGTTGAATTTGGTTACAAATTAGATGAAAAAATGAAAGCTACGATAACTGAAATGAAGGAAAATGCACAGGGAACCAATAGTGATGGGAAGGAAACTGGGACTCAAATCAAGAGAGTGGACCAGAAGGAAGAAACAACCAAACAGAAAAGAATGGAGAAATAAGAATTCAAAAAAATGAGGAGAAGCTTGGGAACCTCCAGGACATCTTTAAACGTTCCAACAACCGAATTATAGGCATAGCAGAAGGGGAAGAGGAGAGCAACAAGTGGAAAAATTCTTTGAACAAATAATGAAGAACTTCCCCAATCTGGCAAAGGAAATAGACTTCCAGGAAGTCCAGGAAGCTCAGAGAGTCCCAAAGAAGCTGGATCCAAGGAGGAACATACCAAGGCACATCATAATTACATTAGCCAAGGTAAAAATGAAGGAGAGAGTCCTAGAAGCGGCAAGAAATAAGGGGACAGTAACCTACAAAGGAGTTCCCATCAGACTGTCAGCTGATTTCTCAAAAGAGACCTTGCAGGCAAGAAGGGGCTGGAAAGAAGTATTCCAAGTCATGAAAGGCAAGGACCTACATCC